>BRZM01000506.1:72724-115736 GCA_033238685.1 Lates japonicus
GGGTTGACATTTTAACAAAAGTGCTTTAAGCGTATTAAAAGAACACAGGATTGTAACTTAAAAAGCAAGAGACTTTGACATTGTTTCATATAGTTCATTGATAGACTGGTTTTCTTCCGATAAAACCTTTAGGGATGTTATATAGTTTTTAATTTCATTTTTAAAACAGTTTATGGTGGGTTTGCTGTTTTTCCATTTATTCTTGTGTATATGATATTTTCCCATAATAAGAATTATGTTCACCATTTTGGATACCTTTTTTTGACAGACCGTCCATATAAACCATCACTTGAAATTTGTTAAACAAGGAATTGTTAGTCTCAATATTTAAGCATCAATGAACATCTTTCCAGAACAGCATTGTGACTGAACAAGAGAAGAAAAGTGGTCAATCGTTTTGTGTTCTGTCATACAGAAAACACACGGACTTACTTCAAAATTGAATCTTTTCCTTAGGGTTTCAGCAGCAGGATAAATATTGTTTATTAATTTGAACTGAATTTCTTTTACCTTGGGTGCAATTGGCCATTTAAGATAACTACAATAAGTCTTCGTTAGTGTCACTACATTATCTGTTATCTTTATTTTTGTTGACTTTTTGATATCATGGAATAGCTTTTCTTTAAACACACTTCCAAGTGTTTTGTTGTTACATTTTCTTTCACCAAATTCCAATTCACCGATTTTTAAATCGGAACGTTTGAGTTTGTGAGGATATTTTTAATCATGTATTTTAAGGGAAGTGGAATAGCTCTACTAATTTGATTAAATTCTTTATAAGAGCATTTTAAACTAAACTTTTCTACAAATGAATTAAACTGCAATATGTTGCCATTTACATCCATCAAGTCAGTAACATATAGAACCTTTTTATCATACCATTCTTGTTTAAATAAAGTCTTTCTGTTAATTGATATGGTTCTATTATTCCACAAGGTGGAACTGTGCGGCGTGAAGTTGTGAGTGAACATCATTTTCCAGTAGAGAAGTATTTGTTTATGAAAGTCAGACAATTTGATAGGTAGTTATTTCGAAGTCACACCTTAACAAAAATTCTTATCCTCCAACTCAAGGAAATTTAAGTCGAAAAGCAACTGGACTTAATGTTGTCTAGGAAGACGTTTCACCTCTTATCCAAGAGGCTTCATCAGTTCGTGTTCGCATCTGACCAGGCTAGGACTGGTCCAACTGATTTTTGGTGTGGAAACCCAGGTATTTAACCTCTGTGGGGGCTTTCACAAGACCGATGATGTCATGGATCCTTTGTGCTCTATGTGTCAACGACAGTCGTTAGGGTGATAGTCGTTGGTAAAAACCGTTAGTTTCGACTTCGTTAGTGCCCCATTGTGTTATAACAACAGTCGTTGGAGTCACATGAGCCCATTTGTGAAAGGTTGTTTTTCCTAGAGGCCAAATTGTTGAGTCTCTGGGAAGGGATGAAAGGGCGGCATTGTAAATTGGAGATAGGTGGTGTCTCAGACCTCCTTCTCTGTTGAGGGATGGTTTCTCTGTTTTCACATAGATGGCTTCTTTTACTCCTCTTTCAAACCATCTGTCCTCTCTGTCCAAGATGTGAACCTTGTTGTCCTGAAGTGGGTTTTCTCCTTTAGATGCAGATAGACAGCCGAGTCCAGACCTGAGGAGTTAGCTCTCCTGTGTTGGGCCATGCGTTTGTGTAGTGGTTGTTTTGTTTCGCCAATGTAGAGGTCTTCGCATTCCTCATTGCATTGGACTGCATATACCAGATTACTTTTGTGGGTGTGTGGTGGTCTGTCCTTAGGACACCACAAACGTCTTCCTAGACAACATTAAGTCCAGTTGCTTTTCGACTTAAATTTCCTTGAGATAACTATGACCTGGATGAATGAGAATATTCACAGACTTCTTCTAAATCTTCAGTCCCGACAGAGGTATCTTCTTTCTTAGTTAGCATTTTACCTCAATCACTTAGTTTTATATAAAGCATTCTAAAGCAAAGGGTGCTTTTCTATAATCATTGTTTGCATAGATGCCCCCTTTTGTCCTTTAAGGCTGACCTCTTTTATGCCCCTTCTCCCCTGTTTTAATCTCAGGCAATCACCCCATGTCAAGCATGGTTTAATTTATCATGGCCTCTCCCGGCATTTCTCCCACATCACTGCTGCATCCCCGCATTTCCCACATCCCTGTTGCATTCCCGCATTATGGCCTTCTCCCCACAATGGCATTTTCATCTGCATCACTGTTGCATTCCCCTGTTTTTTCCTCTGATTTAGGACACAGGCCACGCCTTACTGCTCTCTGTTGCAATCTTCTTCCTGCGCCCAAGTCTATTCTTCTGTGCACAATCAATTTACTCCTCTTCATTTCTCTTCTTTCTCACTCTCTTTTGCTCTCCTATTACTCTGTCCCAATTGAAATGATACTTAATTCAGGAGGACTATCCCCCTGCGCACGTCATCCAAGTTTATTAAAATTTCTCATTATTGCTAAGCTTCCCCTACCCTCCACCTAAATTCATTCAATCACCACCTTTCATAATCACCTTGAGTATCACTTGCAGGCATCAGGTAGCATTCCCCACTCTCATTACCTTTGACCACTTTATTTCACTAGCCCCTTAATCCCTAACAGCTGGCTTTTCTTCCCGGCGTTGCCACCACTCCTTCCTCTTTACCTTTCTATGGTAACTGCTTAATAGGTGCGGATCAAAATTTTTGCTCCTTCTCCCATTTAGCCCCACACGTCAGGTACGGTTTACCTTTATTTTCTGTGGGAGTAGTTTCCTATATATTGGAAGCACCACTTAAATTTGAATGCTTTCCATGGTGATCTACTTCTTGCTGGGGTCTAAGTGCCAAAACTCTAGTTCTCCTGTGCACAATAAAATTCTGTTTTACTCCAGATTTGTCATGCTTTTGGTCTAAGTCTCACCTGATTGAAATATATTTAGTGTTTCTCTTCTTTCCCCATTTCTAATACATCTCCCACACCAACTTGAGCATCTGGCATGATAGACTATGTGGTAACATATTCATGTGGGACACACATATGTGGTCCTTACATGGAGAATACAGTATATGCACACTGTATTTCAAAAAGTAGGGTGTGAGGCAGTGTAAATTCTGAAAGAAGAATTCTACTTAACATACACCATTTAGTGTTTTTGTTAATACAAAAAATTGACTAGATGATATTAGAATTAGCAATAGTAGTCACATTACATCAAATGTTGCACTATTTTTAACTTATTGGCAATTCTTAAGATGACTTTATACCTATTAATATAGCATTACAAATTTTTTTTTCTTTTCTTCTTTTCTGTTTTGTGATGTGGAGTGGAGCTTTAATTTTGTATTTCATCATTGACTGTAACAGTCCATTGCATTGTTCACTGAGTGGATTTATCAGCAAAGCACGTTTGAAACAATATACAGTAGCTGGTGGTGACATAACTCCTAACCTGGAGGTCTTAGACGCTCCTCCAGAGAACCCCAGCCTACTCCAACCTGATTCTAATGTATGTCTGACTGGTTACAAGTGCGTAACCCAAACACTGACATTGCCATTACTGACAGCGTTCTCTCACCGACTGAGCGGGAGGAAGTGTTAAAGCCTCCTCCACCAAATGCCCTATGTCCAGATGAGGTAGCCTTCCCCATTATACACAAACAGCTATGTTCCCCGCAAAAGGCTGATCTAACCTTACACACTTGCCAGGTTGCCGGTATACCTAACCACAAAATACCTCCAGCCCCGTTACATCTGATGCCTGCAACAGAGCAGCCCTTTGACGGTGGATTGTGTAGGACCCCTGCCCCAAACTAAGAATAGAAATCAGTACTTAGCATTATGTATGCTATTACCCAGTGCCTCAAAGCAGTTCCTCTGCGTAAGATCACTTCCAGTTCCATTGTGAAAACTTTCACAAAGTTCTTTCTATCTGTGGCTCTTGATTTCGCAGTTGGTGGCTGGTGGTCACAGGCTTTTACCTCTTCATGTACTAAATACATGTTTGACAGTACTCGTTGTGTGTGTGGGTATAGAAAGCGTGCACACCTGATATATTTATGCTGAGTCACTCGCCTGTCCTTCTATGTGCCTGAAATCACATTAGTGATTTATTTCTTAGTTTGTGCTAGATAATTGGGCCAGACTATAGTCATACACCTGCTTTGCTAGTTTTTTAGTTGTGTTTGTTTTTTAGTGAGGTTGATCCAGAGTTTTTGTGCATCCCCTTTGTTCAGTCACTGATGAGGTGACGAGCTCCTGAGTTGGAGACTTCTTTTTGTTATTTAGTTATTTCTTAGAGTTGTGAAGCACCTGCTTGTCCACCTGGTTGTTTTATGTTATTTCTCCTTCCCTTGGCCAAACAGCATATGGACAGTATGAATAACTTTAAATAACTTTTGATAAAAAATCTGAAACTTTCTTGGTGAACTTTAGGTAACTATCTGTAAAATGATGCTATAGTATGGTGCATTAACACTTACTGTGACCCTGTTTATGTACATATGGACAGTATGGGTAACTTTAAATAACTTGATTAAAATTCTGATTCTTTCTTGCAAAGTCACACTGTACACGTTTGCTGAAATTTAGGTAAATGTCTGTAAAATGATGCACACAACAGGTTGACCTTTGTATTTCATTTTAATGAAGCCTTAACACTTGACATCTTGGGCTGAATGGTGCATTCAACAGAAGAATTTCGTAAATTCAGTAAAGTGTTAAAACAAGCAAACAGAGAATATGCTGCGTTGTGATACAGTACAGAAATGTTGCTGTGACTTTAACTTCAGTGTAATATAATAACAATAAGTTCTAGCAGTTAGAATTCATTGTAATTTATTAAACAGTATTTCACATCGTTCATATCTTATTTTAATAGTGCTAGTAGTGTTTCTCATTTACACTTGTTTACAACAAACATGAACAGCTCACCCATAATGCCAGTGTTTGTATCTCAACCACTTTATCTGCTGAAGATATCATCCAACACATCAACACTGTCACAGCTGTGTATGTGGTGCCGGTA
Organism: Lates japonicus; assembly: GCA_033238685.1. Classification (NCBI taxonomy): domain Eukaryota; kingdom Metazoa; phylum Chordata; class Actinopteri; family Centropomidae; genus Lates; species Lates japonicus. Next base: position 77,742 of record BRZM01000506.1, read on the forward strand.
GTGTATTTACAAAGTCAGTGGCTGAGAGCACACCAAACAATAAGTCAAGAAGACGGTTTTGATGAAAATCACCCTGAAATATTTTTCTGATATGATCATTCTGAAAGCTGATCTGAACCAGCTGTAAAATAAGGCATAAATAAATGGATTGAACATTGAATTGAACATTGCAAGGCAGATAAGAGTTTCAAACACTGCAACTGGCACTGACACATGATTCAAAACCTGAAAGGTATAACAAAGGAAGAGGAAGCCAACACACCAGAAAACTCATAACAGTAGCCAGGTTTTTGGTGGCCTTTCTCTCCATCTTACTGACAGTTGCTCTACACTTTGTGCTCTGACAGTTTGTGTTGTGGATGCTGCGTGCCTGTCTCTGTGCCACAAGGAAAATCTTTAGATAGATACAAAGCATTATGATCCCTGGAAGGTAAAATGAAAAAATAGGTCCCAAAATATTTGCAAGTTGAACCTCAATAAAACAAATTTCTCCACATTTTTCATGGTTTAATTCTGCAACTAAAAAGCTAGTGGCAAGTAGAACTGAAACACTCCATGTTACCAGGATCATGATTGCAGCACTGTGAACATTTATCTCAGTTCTATAGTTCAGAGGCTGACACACTGCATAATATCTGTCAATAGAAATACAACATAAATTTAAAATAGAGGCTGTGCTCAGTGTTACATCAAAATAGACATGCATTTTGCAAAATAAAGGTTCATAATACAGACAAGAACTTACAGTAAATTCCATGCTGAGAGGTAAGACTAGAAAACCAACAAGCAGGTCAGCCACAGCCAGAGAAATAAGATAGTTTGGCAGAGATTAATGGGCTGTTTGAAGCTAAATGATGGAGATTATTGCAGAAGGTTTCCTGAAACAATTACCTTTTGCTTGTGACCCAAGGAAATGTTTAAGAAAGCACATATTGCAGGTGGGTGTGTCGGTGTGTTAGAAACCTTATCTAGTTGATAACATGGATGTATTTGATGAGTACGATTGTCAGTGACTTCTGATGCCATGTTTCTGGGCTCCTGCAAATCAGTTTACATTCATGATTGATAATAATAAAAATGTAAAAGATCTTTGTTTCATTTTAAGTATTTTTCCCTATGTGATTCTATACACAATGTTAAGTCTCTAGAAGAAGAAAAAAAAGATTTTCAGTTCATGTCTACCTTTGAAATGCTCAAGACAGTTCTTCTTTGCCTGTGACTGTTATAATCTTGATTTTTAGCCAACTCCTTTCTCATTACATGGTTGATACCATCTTTAATCGTCCAATCAGATGCTGGACTTGATGACATCAGAGTCAGAGCAACATGCTGTATTGTGAATGAAATGAACCTTTTAAATCATTTTTGGACATTTGAATCCTTTCATTCTATCAGAGTTGAATCACTAATAGTAGTGTCATCACTAAAACAATAATATTAGCACGTACAGTATCACTGGTAGGAACAATATTTGTAGTAGTGACAGTTTGCAGCATTAACACTGTTATAACCCTTATTTCAGTCCAGTCCCTATCAAAGGTGTCGCCCTGCGCAGTGATATACCTCTCACTGCTGTTGAAAAGATGGAGTGTTTATGCAATTTTTTGTTATATTTGTTCAATGCATTTATTTTTGGAATGAGATAAGAAAAAAAACGTAGCTGCATAGCTTCACATGGGCTGTTCTAAGCCTGCTTTGATATCAACAAAGAGAGAAATAAAGAAAAACAGGGAGGAGCTGTTTGAAGTAAATGATGGAGATTATTACAAGAAGGTTTCCATAAAATGTTATAACACATAATAACCCAAGGAAAATGTTTAATAATACACATATTGTGGAGGGGGTGTATATCAGTGTGTTAGAAACCCTATCTATTTGATAACATGGATGTATTTCATCAGTGTGGTTGTCAGTGAGTTTAAGTTATTAATATTATATTATTCTTGGCGTTGTCCACTTTAGGCCAGGGGTAGAGTGACAATAGGAGGGCCCAGCTCCATCCCACCCCCCTGCATTAACGACCTCAGAGCTCATATGTTGCCTCAAGTCAGGGACAGGGGGAGAGGGGTACTGTGTAGGGGCCCCTGGTAGCAACCAGACGCCAGACAGAGAAACTAGCCGCATCTTTCCCTGAGGACTACGGGTCTGCTAGCATACTCCAAAGATCCGTGACTGCTACAGGCAGCAGATTAATTAATGTACAGTCGGCACTGGGATGTCTCAGTTAGACGTTCCTGAGAGCATCCTGGTTCAAAAAAAGGAAAAAACGGGTTTCTTGCTTGGAACATTCCCTGGAAGTTCATTCGTTAACATCTCCCAGGGGAATAGGATAGCAACACACCAACCAAGAAAACTGATGGAGTTAGAGCAGAAGTGACAATACAAATTAATTATTTTTCAGCTGCTCTCTAATCACAGAGTGTACAATGTGGAGGAGGATGAGACCAGTGAGGTTGTGCCAAACACATGAAACAAATACAACAAAACCAGGCCTGACTACCACCTACCTCTGAAAACCAAATCCAAACAAAAAGGCCTAACTAGCTAGCTAAAACTATGGCCTGGCATGTAACAATTCTCTAAGTCATGCACCGTCTGCAATGCACAGGATCTCCTCCATTGTGTCAAAATGGCAACCCTTAAGCTTGAATTTTATTTTAGGGAAGAGGAGGAAGTAACAGGCAGCCGAATCCAGCAATCTAATAAATTATTTACACAATATACAATTACAAGTTCTTCTTTACTGTGCGCCTGCGTAATCTTGAGTTTTATCAACTATTTTCTCATTAACATAGTTAACCCTTCTGGGGTCGAAATAACTCCCGCGCATTTTGCACCAAACTTTATCATATTATCTTTGATCTGTTATAGTCTACAATCATTTGTGAGAGGGGATAATGGGACCTTATTCAAAACCAGTGATAAGAATCCCTCAGCAATATTATTGAAGGTGACATTTGAGGACTCTACTATAGGGAGCATGATATTAGAGAGTGAAACATTGCCTGTATTGATAGACGGAAGTAAGCTGTAGGATATAAAAATATCAATATTGTCTTTGCTACATGTCCGGACATGTAGTGTTCTATGACCCCCTGACATTATGGCCTCATGTTTCACTGCTGAACAGGTTCTAGAACAGATCTTTTCAAATGTACAGCAAGGCTACTCCGAAAGTTGAAAGACAGACTTTCTTGTCAAAAAACAGGAAAGTGAAATGGTCCTCAGTGGCATATCACAAACAGAGCAGGATGGCAGAACACAATGCCACCATGCCCGTGATATCACCTCAACATTCTACCCGTTCATCATGCCAGCAATAGTGAAAATCATCCTGGACATGACTAATCTAGAGGGGTGTCGAAAATATGGATATAGCTGGAGAAGGATGGATGAGAGCGACCTGCATGCCTACATAGGGTTGCTAATCCTAGCAGGTGTATACAGGTCCTGAGGTGAGGCTGCAGCCAGTCTATAAGATGCAGAGAGTGGATGGGCGAATTTTCGTGCCACAGTTCCACTGAAACTCTTTCACAGGTACTGCTACGATACATAAGACTGCTTCGATTTGATGACCATGAGTCACGACCTGCAAGACGTGCTACAGACAAACTAGCAGCAATATGAGACGTTTGGGACAAGTAGGCGAGGCAGCTGCCCTACCTCTACAACCCAGGACCTGAGGTGACAGTAGATGAGCAATTGGTTCCCTTCAGAGGTAATATGATGAAGTTTAATTGCACTTCTGATTTCTGCGACACTGATATCGATTACCCATGCTAAACCCTTCGGTCCAAAGGTCGCTGTCCTTTCCGACAGTATATGCCCAGCAAACCAACGAAATACAGGATCAAGACATGGGTGACCTGTGACGCCAAAACCAGCTATGCTAGTCTACACGGGCACCGCCACTGTAGTTTCCTACCTCCCAAAGAAAAACAAGAATATGGTACTTCTGAGCACACTCCACACAGAGGCTGAAATTAGTGATTGCCAGGACAGGAGGCCAGTCATCATCCTAGACTATAACTGTAACAAAGGCGGTGTGGACAACCTAGATAAGGTGATCGGGACCTACAGCTGCAGAAGGATGACTGTCCACTGGCCCCTGGTCATCTTCCACAACATCATTGATGTGTCCTCCTACAATACCTTTGTGATATGGAGGGAGATCAACCCTAGCTGGATGCCTGGTAAGCGAAACAAGAGGGTGTTCCTGGAGCAGCTGGCAAAGGCACTTGTAACGCCAGTCATCGAAAGAGCTAGAGTTCGTGACCAACCTGAACATCCAGTGCCCCTAGCTACCAGCCCGGTTGCCCCAAGTAAGAGGAAGAGGTGTCAGATGTGCCCACGGGGTGTACACAGAGTACGAGGACAACAGGAGGGTTAATACTATCTTTATTTGTCCAATCAGATGATGGATGTTTCATCTTAATGACATCAGAGCTAGAGCAACAGGCTGTATTGTAGATGAGTTTAATCTTTTAAATGAGTTTTGAATCCCTTCATTTTACAAGAATTTATAATAACTAGTGTCATCACTAAGACAATAATACTACAGTATCACTGGTAGGAGCAATACTTATAGTAGTGACAGTTTGCAACATTAACACTGTTACAACCCTAATGTCAGTCCAGTCAGCATCAAAGTAGCTCCCCTGCACAGTGATATACCTCTCACAGCCCTCCTGCCATGCTTGGAACATTCCCTAGAAAGTTCCATTTTGTATGTCACACACCATCTGCAATGCACGCTGGGTCTCCTCCACTGTGTCAAAATGGCAACCCTTAAGCTTGAATTTCATTTTAGGGAAGAGAAGGAAGTAACAGGAGGCCAAATCCAGTAAGCCGAGTAGGTGAGTCAGAATGCGCATAGGCGAGTGAGTATTCAGGTCATTTGCACCGAATTTCCTCCCCAGAGACATCTCAGAACAGTGCGGTAGAACTGGCCATTAACACAAACATGATCTTTGGGTTGTAGCTGTAGACACAACTCTCATCACCACTGATAATACTGGACACAAATGTTGGGTCAGAATTCAGCACAATGCTGTTTCTGTTCCATGGTGAAATCACAAATGCACCTTTCCAAGTGGTCACAAAAACACAGATGTTGATTATGCAACGTGAATCAGAATACAGACTCACAACATTTATAATAAACAGCCAGACCCCTTCGCTTTTTGCACACATTGTTGTGTCGTAGATTTACATTTAAATTGATAGAATTCCCAGGAGCACAGAGGCCTCAATAATTGTGAAATGGAAGAGGTTTGGTGAAGTATAGTGAGGGCCTCATCATACTGTGGGGGTGCTTCTCAGTGGCAGGAACAGGAAGACTGGTCAGCAGTCATAGACTATGTGATGATCTATTCATGTGGGACACACATATGTGATCCTTTAGGAGAGTACAGTATATGTACACTGTATTTTGAAAAGTTGGGTGTGAGACACTGTAAATTCTGAAAGAGGAAGTCAACTTCATACATTTAGTATTTTTTTTGTTTAGAGAAAAAAAATACTGAATGATATTAAAAGTAGTAATAGCAGTGATATGAACATGTAATATATTTAGTGTTTCTTTTGTTTATAGAAAAAAAACTAGATGATATGAGAAGTAGTAATTGTAGTCACATAAACATCAAATGCAGCAACATAACTTTTTATGACATATTTGTATTTTAATTATGTCTTTATATTTAAATACGGCATTATATATTTTTCATCTTTTTCTTTTCTGCTTTTCCATTTTGTGAGGGACTTTTAATTTTGTATTTTTTGTATATTGTTGACTGAGGGGATTTATCATCAGAGCAAATCTGAAGCAATATCGGCTTTTTCATGAGTCTACCTGCATGAAATTGTTTTATAATAATAATAACCACTTCTCCCCCACTGTTTTTAATGGACTTCAGTACTATGGTGTATTAATACTTACACTGACCAGGAGCCCTGAACCCATGTACAGTACTGTGCAAAGGTTTTAGGCACTTCAGATGTTTTTTTACTTGTATCGCTTATCAGTGCCATCAGAGGTGTCTGATCAGTTCCAGATCAATTCTGCAGCAGGACATTGAGTCCAGACACACAGTCAGTATCATGAAGAACTATCCTCAGAGACAAGAAGAACAAGGAGTCCGGCAAGTAGATGGTCTGACCCCCACAGAGTCCTGATCTCAACATCACAGAGTCAGTCTGAAATCACATGAAGAGACAGAAGACACTGAGTCAGCCTGAATCCACAGAGGAACTGAGGCAACTTCTCCAAGATGCTGTACAAACTACCTGAGTACTGGTGTACTGAGGAGAACTGGAGCTGTTTTAAAGGCAAAGGGAGGAGGGGTATAATAGGAAATACTCATCTGACTTAGGTTTTTTTCTGTTTGCTGCACTGTGCATGAGGTCAGTTGATGAATGAAAATTAATCATGGGATTATTTTTGACAGCATCCTCACTTTACCTTTTGTGGTTAAAACTTTTGCACAGTACTGTACATATGGACAGTATGTATAACTTTAAATAAGTTTTGATTAAATATGTGTGTCCCACATGAATAGATTATCACATAGTGTATGACTGCTCATACCTACCTTCACAGACTCTAGCAGGCCAGTTAGTAATAATAATAATGATAATAAACTTTATTTGTATCGCACCTTTCAGAAAAGACAATATGTACAATAATTTAAAAAGAAGGGCAACGATAAGGAAGGTCAAAGAAATGGAATAGACAATATTAAAGGATTGTAAAATACTCATTTAATAAGTGGGTTTAAAAGCTTTTGAACTGAAACATAACTCTGCTGTTCTGATAGTGAGGAGTTTGTTCCTACAGTGTTGGGGCTAGGACTAAGGCATGGTCCCCTTTGTTTAAACCTGGACATGAAACTCTTAACAACATCTGAGGTCTCAGATCTGGGGGACAGGTTGGCGATGCGGTGGAGCAGACCGTGGCAGACGCCTTGAGGGGTAATCAGAAGAATGCGAATTTTGGTCTCTGTAGCAGATGGGGGAGCCGGTGTGTTCAGCCAGGACTGCAGTGATGTATTGCCTGCGTCGAGTGTTTGTGAGCAGTTGCTGCTGTGTTTTGCACAACCTGTAATCGGGCAACTGCTCTGTCATTGAGACAGGTAAATAAGGAGTTGCAGTAATCTAGACGGGAGGAAATGAGGGTATGAATAAGTTGTTCAGTTTTGTTTTTGGGCAGCATTGATTTGACCTTTGCATTAGGGGCGGCTGTGGCTCGGGAGGTAGAGCGGGTCGCCCACTAATTGGAAGGTCAGTGGTTCGATTCCCGGCTCCTCCAGTCCGTGCCGAAGTATCCTTGGGCAAGATACTGAATCCGACGTTGCCCCCGATGTTTGTAACATCAGTGTGTGAATGTGCTAGAGCGCTTTGTTGTAGTGCAAGCGCTGTGTGGATGGGTGAATGTGACGCGTAGTGTAAAACACTTTGAGTGGTCGATATGACTAGAAAAGCACTATATAAGTACAAGACCATTTACCAATATTTCTGATTTGTATATAGCAGGATTGAATAAGATGCTTGATGTACTGTTTACGTTGAGGTGCTGATCAAACACAACTTCCAAGTTCTTAACTGAAGGCTTCATATTAGCTGCTAGTGGTCCGAGATGAGGAGTAACAGTATTGGAAATATGATGTGGCCAGTAATCAGGGTTTCAGTCTTATCTGTGTTCAGTTGTAAAAAGTTAGCAGCCATCCACCCAACTCCTAAGTCTGTTTAGGAGAATCATATGATCAACTGTGTCAAAGGCTGCACTAAGGTCCAACAAAATTGAGAATAGTGGTTTGACCGGCATCTGCACTCATTAGAATGTCATTTTCACTCTGACTAGGGCAGTTTCTGTACTGTCGTCCTTTCTAAAGCCAGAATGGAATTTGTCAGATATATTATTTCCTTCCAGTATTTCCAAAAGCTGTTTAGCATGGATCTAAACCAGGATTCTTAAGGACAGGCCAGATATAAGCCATGCACAAAGATATATCAACACCAACACTTTGTCTGGCTGTGTGTGGTGACAGTGTTAATATTACCAGAGTCAGTAGGCTATTAGAGCACGCAAACAATAAGTCCAAAGACAGTTTTGTGTTAGAAAATCACCTGAAATATTTTCCTGATATGATCATTCTGAAAGCTGATCTGAACCAGCTGTAAAATAAGGCATAAATAAATGGATTGAACATTGAATTAGACAGTGTAAAGCAGATAAGAGCTTCAAACAGTTGCACTGGCAGGAACATAAAACTGAAAAGCTGAATAGTATAACAGAGGAAGTAAGGAAGCCAACATATCAGAAAAACTCCCATAACAGTAGCCAGAGTTTTGGTGGCCTTTCTCTCCATCTTACTGACAGTTGCTCCAGACTTTGTGCTCTGACAGTTTGTGTTGTGGATGCTGCGTGCCTGTCTCTGTGCCACTAGTAAAATCTTCAGGTAGATACAGAGCATTATGATCAGTGGAAGGTAAAATGCAAAAAAAGGTGCCAACACATTTAGAAGGAAAACCTCCATCCAACACTGTTCTTGACATATTTCAAGTTTTAAGTCTACAATGCAAAGTGTAATGCCAATTAGGGCGGGCTTACTCCATGTTACCAGGATCATGTTACAGCACTGTCAGCATTATCTTGGTCCTATATCAGAGAGGCTGACACACTGCAGAATCTGTCAATAGAAATAAACATAAATTCAAAATGGAGCTGTGCTCAGTGTTACATCAAGAAATTCGTACTTGCAAAATAAAGCTTTATAATACATACAAGAGCTTACCAAATTCTATGTGGTGAGAGGTAAAGACTACACTGCCATGAGCAGGGTCAGCCACAGCCAGAGAGAATAAGATGGTTTGTAGGGTGTGGGAACTGTTTGAAGTAAATGATGGAATTATTACAAGAAGGTTTCCACAAACACATACATAATGATCAGAAAGTGTTTAAACACATATTGCAGAGCAGGTGTATATCAGGTGTGTTAGAAAGCCTTATCTGTTCATAACATGGATGTATTTGATCCATGGTTTATGGTGACTTACAGGTGCCATGTTTCACCCAGGCTCCTGCAAATCAGTTTACATTCATGATTAATGATATTAAAAATGTCAAAAATCTGTGCTTATTTTACATATTTTTCCTACATGACTGTATGAACAATGTTAAGTCTCTAGAAGAAAAAATAGATTTTCAGTTCATGTCCTACCTTTGAAATGCTCCAGACAGTTCTTCTTTACTTACTGTGCATATTCTTGATTTTTATCAACTCCTTTCTCATTTACATAGTTAATACCATCTTTATTTGGCCAATCAGATGTTGGACATCTCATCTTGATGACATCAGAGCTAGAGCAGCATGCTGTACTGTAGATGAGATTAACCTTTATCAATTTTTGTAAATTGAAAGGATTTAAAAATAAATTTAATCACAAATAATCGTGTCATCACTAAGACAATAATACTACTGAATACTAATACTTGATGTTACAAGATGGCGCCGGTGGTGCGGCAGCCTGTTGCAGCAGCTCTGTAGCGTGTTTTAAAGCAATTTCCTGTCAAGGATCAATCAAGTAGGGGCGCCCCCATAACCGAATGGTTGGGGCGCGTACCACATTGGTTTAAGTGCCCTGAGCAGCTGGTCCCCGGATCGACTCCCGGTTTGGCCGGACCTTTGCTGCGTGTCATTCCCCTGCTCTCTTTCCTGTTTCCTGTCTCATCTCCACTGTCCTGTCTGAATAAAGGTGAAAAACCCCCCCAGAAAAATATTCTTAAAAAAAAGGATCAATCAAGTATTATTATTATTATTATACTAGCACATACAGTACCACTGGTAGGAGCAATACTTACAGTAGTGACAGTTTGCAACATTAACACTGTTACAACCCTAATTTCAGTCCAGTCAGCATCAAAGTAGTTCTCCTGCACAGTGATATACCTCTCACTGCCCTCCTGCCATACTTGGAACATTGCTTAGAAGTTCCATTTTGTAAGTCAAGCACCATTTGTAATGCATGCTGGATCTCCCCCACTGTATCAAAACAGTGATGCTTAAGCCTGAATTTCATTGTAGGGAAGAGGAAGAAGTAGCAGGCAGCCAAATCCAGCAAGCAGAGTGGGTGAGGAGTGACGACTGCGGTGCGGCACGTGACAATTCAGGTCATTTGCGCTGAATTTCCTCCTTGAGACATCTCAATTAGGTACACCTTGCTAGTATCAGGTTGGACCCCCTTTTGCCCACAGAGCTACCTTAATTCTTTGTGGCATAGATTCAACAAGGTGCTGGAAACATTCCTAAGAGAGTTTCTTCAATATTGAGATGATTGCATCATGCAGTTGCAGTAGATTTGTTGGCTGCACATCCATGAAGCAAATACCCGATTCCACCACATTCCAAAGGTGCTCTACTGGATTAAGATCTGGTGGCTGTGGAGGTCATTTGAGTACAGTGAACTCATTGTCATGTTGAAGTAACCAGTTTGAGATGATTTGAGCTTTGTGGCATGGCATGTTAACCCACTGGAAGCAGCCATCAGAAGATGGGTACATTGTGGTCATAAAGGAATGGACATGGTCAGCAGTAATACTCAAGTTTGTTTTAAACAATGCTCAGTTGGTACTAAGGGACACAAAGTGTGCCAAGAAAATATCCCCCGTACCACTGCCAGCCTGAACTGTTGATACAAGGCAGGATGGATCCATGCGTTCATGCTGTTTACTGGATATTTTCTCTTTTTTGGACCATTCCTTGAAAACCCTAGAGATGGTTGTGTGGAAAAATCCCAGTAGATTAGCAGATTCTGAAAAACACAGACCAACTGGTCTGGCACCAAACCATGCCACATAATTTAAATCATCTTTCTTTCCCATTCTGATGCTCAGTTTAAACTAAAGCAGCAAGCTTTCATGGTGTAAAGAAATTTGCTCCAACCATAGCTTGACAGGAGACATAGGGTGGCAAAAGTGTGAAGAATGATAGTATTAGTCACATGTAGGGGTACTTATGCATAGTCATAAACTATGTGATAATCTATTCATGTGAGACACAGATATGTGGTCCTTTAGGAGAGTACAGTATATTCTCCACACTGTATTTTATTTCAAAAAATACGGTGTGAGGCAGTGTAAATTCTGAAAAAGGTTAAGCTTACGTATTTAGTGTTTCTTTTGTTAATAAATAAAACTTGACTCAACTATATTAAAAGTAGTAATAGTAGTCATATGAACTTCTAATGTACCAGTATAACCTGGGATTTTTATGACATATTTGGATGACTTTAATGATGATTTTATATCTATATGTAGCATTATATATTCTTTGCTCCAACCATAGCTGTGACAGCATGCAAGGGATTTAGGTACTAACAAGAAGGCTCTAGCACCCCCATGACCCTTAATGGATAAGCGGTATAGATAATGGATGGATGGATGGTACTAACAAGAAACCTGTCTATGTACATATGGACAGAATATATAACTTTAAATAGCTTTTGATAAAAATTCAAAATCTGTCTTGCAAAGTCAAACTGTACACATCTTGCTGAATTTTAGGTTAATGTCCATAAACTGATGCACACAACAGGTTGAGTTTTCCATTTCATATTTTAATGAAGCCATAACACTTGGCATTATGGGCTGAATAGTGCATTCAATAGATGCATTACATAAATATCATATAATAGATATAATAGTGAATAAGTTCCAGAAGTTAGAAATGCTGCATGCAATTTATTAAACAGGCTTTCACAATGTTCATCTTATTTCCACAATAGTGCCACTACTGTAAATACATTTTTTCATTTACATGACTGTTAACATGAACAGCCTCTTATAATGAACCGGTCTTTGTATCTCAGCCACTTTACTTGCACAAAGATATCATCCAACACATCAGCACTGTCACAGCTGTGTATGGTGCCAGTGTTGGTAATATTTGCAAGTCAGTAGGCTATTAGAAATTACCAAACAAGCAAGTCGGGCGGTTTGTTGACGTCACCCTAATGTTTTTCCTGATATGGTGAATTCTGAAAGCGGTCTGAACCAACTGTAAATAAAGGCATAAATAAGTGATTGAAACATTGAATTAGACAGTGCAAGCCAGTTAAGAGTTTCAGCTCACTACGCTGGTACTGACACATAGTTCAGCTGAAAAAGGGTAACAGAGGAAGTAACACATCCAAAACTTTCCCATAACATTATTGAGTTTGACCTTTCTCTCATCTTACTGACAGTTGCTCGAACTTTGTGCTCTGACAGTTTGTTGGATGCTGCGTGCCTGTCTCTGTGCCACAGGAAAATCTTCCAGGTAGATACGAAACATTATGCTGGAAATTAAAATGACTGGAATCCCCAAAATATTTCACCAGTTGAACACTCAATAAAACACATTTCTCCACATTTTTTCATGGTTTATTTCCTGCAACTAAAAGCCAGTGGCAACCAATTTAAACACTCATGTTACCAGGATCATGACTGCACTGTGAACATTTATCTCAGTTCTATGTCCAGAGCTGACACACTGCCTGTATCTGTCCAATAGAAGCTAACCTATAAAATTCAAAAGTAGTATAGGTATTTTTATCAAAAGCGCCCATGCTTTAGCTTTATATAATACGAACAAGAACTTACAGGTAATTCCATGCTGAAAAGGAAGGCTTCATTCTTTCCAACGAGCAGGTGTGCAGCAGAGAGAAATAAAGATAGGTTTGTGGGAGTGTGCCGAGCTGTTTGAGTGACAGGATCAGCCACAAGAAGGGTTTCCACAAACAATTACAACACATAATGACCCAAGGAAAATGTTTAAGAAAACACATATTGCAGAGCGGGTGTATATCAGTGTGTTAGAGACCTTATCTAGTTGATAACATGGATGTATTTGATCAGTGTGGTTGTCAGTGACTTCTGGTGCCATGTTTCTAGGTTCCTGCGAATCAGTTTACATTCATGATTAACAATATACTTTTTTTTTTTAAATCTCTGGTTATTTTAAAAATATTTTTCCCTACATAAATGCATATCTACAATGTTAAGTCTCTAGAAGAAAAAGAAGATTTTCAGTTCATGTCCTACCTTTGAAATGCTCAAGACAGTTCTTCTTTACTGTGTGACTGTGCATAATCTTGATTTTTATCAACCTTTATCATTACCATAGTTAATACCATCTTTAATCGTCCAATCAGATGTTCATCTTGATGACATCAGAGCTAGAGCAACATGCTGTGCTGTAGATGAAATTAATCTTTTAAATCATTTTTTTAATCTTTTCATTTTAGCAGAATTGTTAATCACCAGTAATAGTGCCATCATAGATCCAGTAATACTAGTATTATCAGTGGTAGTGATAGTAGTATCACTGGTAGGAGCAATAATATTAAAATAATAATGATGACAATACTAATAATAATAACAATGCCAGTTTGCAACACTGACACTGTTACAATCCTCATGTTGAAGAGCAAAATATTGCAGGAAATTACACAAATTATTGCCAAATTATTTGGATATTTCCTTATGCAGTGATTATTTAATTGGTTTATAATGCCAGATGATGAAGTGCTATGGTGCCCCTTATGGCTTTCCTGGTGCATTTTGGGGATTCTCTCTCTCTCTGTTTTTTGTTTTTTGTTTTTTGTTTTTTTTTCTTCGTGGAAGGTAAGGCAAAAGTTAGGTATTAAACTGTACTGGCTGTTTATCTTGCTCATATGTTTGTGTCCTGAAAGACACATTATTTTGTGATTTAGCTCAGTCCAAAGTGGGAAGCATAAGATAAACTAGAGAGCATGGTAGAAAGGAGGGTTTGTGTCCTTAACATTTTTAAACAAGGTATAGAAATTTTGATTTCATACATTACTATTAGAGGTGTGATTTATGTTGCAATGCAAGAAAAACAGAGAATTTCATTATTTGATGTGTTCATATGAATAACATTGCACATGTTGTAAAGCTTAAGAGCAGTAGGTTTCTGTAACTGTGAACATAAATGTAATAGTTTTTATTTGAAGGAATTAAATTGCTACATTATATTGTTACTGTTATGTTTCACACTTGTAACAGTTTATAGAGGCATGTTTCATGAGCTTGCTTTAATGCATCGTATTGTCAGTTGGTCACATACATTGTTTATGTCTGAATTGTAAAATGACAGGCAAGCATTGTATTCCTTTTATTTATCCATCTCAAATTTTCATGGTGCTTAACATAAAGAGGGAGAAATTTAATTGCTCATTGCTGCATTACACCTTACTTCTTTGATTATATTGTTATTTATTATTATATTATTATTTGATTATTCACTTATTCTCGCTTATTCTGTGTATATGTGTACATGTATAGTGTATTTATAGTTGTTGCATTTGATGTCAGATCAGCAATTCTCAACGACTGGTCTGTGCAGAGTTGGCAGAGAGAATAATAAATAACACCAGACTTAACAGGCTGGCCCTTGTATCAGCTGAGGCTGGAGGAAACTATGGCACCTGACATTGTAAAAGTAATATTCACATCTAATGATTGGGGGGTGTTACGAGGGCACTACCTTGGGAACCATTAGGTGAAAGGAAAGGAAGCCAAGGAAGAGTTTGCCTTGGAGTAATTTAATTCTGGATGTATGTTATAGAGGTTTCTTCCTGTTAAAAGGGAGTTTTTCCACTGTTGTCAAGTGCTTGTCCATTGTGGGAACAGTTGGGCTTCTCTCTATAGTACTACAAGGTCTTGACCTCACTCTGTTAAGTCTCTTGAGATTATGTATGTTGTGTTTTGGTGCAACATAAATTAAAATGGAATTGAATTGAAACTGAATTCCAAACTGTTTCTGCCTTCTTAGGCACCAAAAAGTGATTACAGATCTCAGTCAAACTGACTTTTACTTGTTGTAAATCTTTATTCACTTTCAGTTGTTATGCAAAACTTCAAATGGATTTAAATTGAGCTAGTAGATTAAAAACTAGTTTCAGATTCGCTAAAATGTTTTCAAACCCTAGCACATTGTCAACCAAGAAGCTAACATGCTCCTACCCAGACCAATTGGACTGAAAGGCAGTACACTCTAGACATCAAACCCAACTATAGCAAATGATTTAAGCCATCTGCATCACTATGTATACATTACTAAAGCCTGCGTATAATGTATTAACATTTAAGCCTCAGCCAGATTTGTGTCTAAAATGCAGGCGGCCAAGAGAGTACTAAGAGCCATAAGTTGGGTTTACAATACATTAACAGAAAGAAGTTACAAAGATTTAACACTAACACTGCCCTTAGACAATCCTTTGTGTTATTATACATTATATATATAGCTTATATTTCTATTGACAAAAGTTATGTGATGCTAAGGAACAGTCCAGTAAACTTTGGCAATTTCTGTCTAAATATATTCAGTTTTAATATGTCAACATTTACTGTAACATTATTTACATGTAACTGTAACATCAATGCAATTTTGTGTTAGCAAAATCACCTTGAAATATTTTTCCAGAAATGATCATTCTGAAAGCTGATCTGAACCAACTGTAAAAGAAAGCATAAATAAATGGATTCAGCATTGAATTTGACAATGTCAGCCAGTTAAGTGTCTCAATCACAGGAACTGGTACTGAATTATTAGAAACAGGCAGAAAGGTGATGCAAAAAAAGAAAGGAGTCCAACATAAAAGAAAAACTCCCAAAACAGTAGCCAGAGTTTTGGTGGCCTTTCTCTCCATCTTACTGACAGTTGCTCCAGACTTTGTGCTCTGACAGTTTGTGTTGTGGATGCTGCGAGCCTGTCTCTGTGCCACAAGGAAAATCTTTAGGTAGATACAGAGCATTATGATCACCGGAAGGTAAAATGAGAAAATAGGTCCAATAGTGTTTGCCATGAGAACATCAACTAAACACCTGTCTTCACATTTTTCATTATTTAAACCAGCTATTATGACACCAATTCCAATTAGAGCAGAAATACCCCAGCTCACCAGGATCATGATCACAACAACACAATGGTTTAATTTACTTCTATATGTCAGAGGCTGACACACTGCATAATACCTGTCAATAGAAATACAACATAGGTTCAGAATAGAACATGTGCTCAATGATATATCACAACTGCTTCGCACCTTACAAAATAAACCTTCATGATACAGACATGAGCTGACAGAGAATGCCATGCTGAAAGGAAAGACTATAATCCCAACAAGCAGGTCAGCCACAGCCAGAGAGAGAATAAGATAGTTTGTAGGAGTGTGGAGCTGTTTGAAGTAAATGATGGAAATTATTACAAGAAGGTTTCCGCATATTGTAATAACAGACAATAGTACAAGGAAAATATATAGTAGTACACACATAACAGAAGGGGTGCTCATCAGTACATAACTGAAGTTATCTATTTCATAGCAGGGATGTATGTCAGCCACAACATCAGTCCTGTTGACAGTAACTTCTGGTTCCATGTTTTGGGTTTCTACAATTCAACACAATTCATATCATTAGCAATATGGGGAAAAATTTTGTGTATTATTTCAGTCAGAAATTATTTACTGTATGAACAATTTCAATTTTCTTAGGACAGTATCATATCATACCCAATAAATCTTCCAGATCATCAGTGCATCAGTGGTGATGATTTTTCCTGGTCACATGTGCCACAATGCTGGACCTTAATATTTGTCAACCTCTGTCATATTACTGTAATTGTCCAATCAGAAACAGGAAACTGATTATACAACAAACTAACAAGCAAAGGTGACCAATGATGCAATATGCAATGTGTGTGTGGGTGTGTATTCCATCTTTGACAATGCAAAACAATGACCAGGTTAAGTTTTTGTCACGATGACTAAATGAAATTATATCTGTTCATCTTTTGATTCTCAGAGTAGTATTTTGGTGCAGTTTTCTCTTCTTGATTTTTCTCTCTCAAGATCAACCATAAGAGAATTGCAGTAGTGTGAATAGGGAAAGTTAGTGCCTGCATTAGCACTGGGCCTGTGTTGCAGTTTTCATGGTTTGCATGGTGCTCATGCTGTGAGGGATGAACCTGCACAAACAAGCTACAGCTCCCACATGACATTACTGGAAGACAATGTTGCCACATTACTTACATTACTTTTTTATTAAGTTTGGTTGAAATTGGGCCAGTGTTGTTTTGTCAACAAGTGGACAAAGTAACTTGGCACTTGGAGGCCAAACACTCACACTTATATGTCTGTCTAGCTGTTATAACAGAAAAATAAAAGGAAGAAGGGAGTAGTCTGATAACACAAATGATTTATGTGTCATAAAACATAGTCAAAGTCATAAATAGTAGGTATGAAAGCCAATGTAACATACAAGGGCATACTGAAACAATAACTCAGGCCTGGATCAGGCAGCCCTGTTCATGTAAACCTCCAGAATGCTGATGCAAATGTTTAAACCAATAGTTGGCACAGTAACTCACTGCTCTCTACATGTGGAGCAACTTCTGCTCACCAACTGCACACTTTCATCAGAGTCCTCTAAGCCTTCCCCAGATTCATTGCTGGCGGTGGCAGCTCTGGTGTTGTACTCCTCCAGTGATGACTGTTTCAGTCTTTCCCACTGTTGTGCGAGGCTGATCAGTTCAGCCTGCTACGCCTCAACAATAGCATGTTCATCAAATTGTGGTATGCATTTGCTAAGCTCCTTCATGGATGTCTTTGTAAGGCCCTTTTCTCTGATCTGAGGAAATTTCTGCAAATCCATGAAGGAGACACAGCACAGTATTTGCTGCACAGTGGCAGTCAATACTTTCAGTGTCTGCATTAGCAATGTGCTTGTCATCTGCCAACTCATCTGGCTTTCTCTTTCTCTTTCTCTTTCTCTGGGAGAGCAGTCTGAGCTTTGGCATTGCAGTTTCCCTGCTCCTCCAAATCAATAGAGTCATCTCCTGCCTTCTTCACACCCTTCACAGTGGGGAAGTCTGTTCAAAAATACTGAGAAAACCTCAGCTGTACTTTAGGAGAGCACAGGAGGGCCTTGCTTTGGATGGCAGGTCTTACAGTCACATCCTTTTAATTTCTTTCCATGGTGATGATCACAACTGTGTAAAGTGCGTGGTTAGGCTTTGCAAAGCTTCCAATACTGCTCCATCTGTTGTAGTACAAAAACACTGCCATCTTCTCAAGGGTCTGTTTCACAAGGTCAACAAAGTACTGTCCAGTTGATGAATCACAGTCAATGGCCACAATGAGTCTCTCTTGGACAGTGACATATTGCAGAACTATTGCACATTGGTCTTGGTATTGGATATTAAATCCTATGCAATTTCCATTTACATTGAGACACTGTCTTTCTCACTTTAACAGCATTTGTCTGGTAAATCAACACTCTGATGACTTTATTAGAATACACATTAGAATAATTAATCATCTGTATTATTAGTTTTATATTGTAATTCCAGTTTCTTTAATGTGCTACTTTACTGAAATTACTGTGGTTATTGAATTTCCAAAGGGAGCTGTTCCCCTCAGGTTTATGTGAAGGTGCAACACACAGTGACTGCATCAAGTCATTTGACCCAGTAGCAGACACACACACATACATGCATGCACACACACACACACAGACACACATTATTGGCATTTATACTGACTGATGTGTGTTTGAGCTCAAGAATAATTATGAAAATAATTAACCCTACAGTGGGGTTCAAAAGTTGGAGACCATTTTCCCTTTCAGTTGAATGGAATGTCATTACTATATATATATATATGTGTATATATATATATATATATATATATATATATGTGTGTGTGTGTGTGTGTGTGTGTGTGTGTGTGTGTGTGTGTATGTATATATATATATATATATATATATATATACATAACATACATGAGTACAAGAACAAGTCATCTTCAAACACTGATTAATCTGTAGCTCAGGTTCTTTTGATTGCCCGGTTGCAGACTGCCAGGGCTCTTTGGCAGATAACTCACATTCAACATATCATAACTCCCTGAACCTGCTGGTGCAGTCCTGACTGGAGCAGACAGTTCCCACACTGGTACCTGCTCCACTGGTATGCTGACAGCATACCTGAAGAATACCTGAAGACTCTCATGGTGGCACTGCCCTTTGTAATACAGTACAGTACCTCACAGTCAGCATACATAAGTCCCTTCCAACCTCTAGTGGGCACTGATGCAATAGGACAGAGCCCAAACTCTACTACAATAAGAATGTTTTCAAAGAAATGTACTTATTTATCTGGCTCTGTGTTTTCAAAGTCACCTCTCCATTTATTGTCTCTGACACAACAGTGTGGGAAGAACTGACTTAGGCGTTGAACCCAGCAGAAACTCTAGCATCTAACATCTAGCAATGTAGTTTCCAAAAAATGGATGGGTGCTTACAACCATATCTGCCAGGGTGTCTTGTGAGGGGTGCACAGGAACATGTTGTACTGTTGTTGTTGGTATGAACCTTATATAAATGGAGTGAGAGCTGTGTCTGTGTCCTCAACAGGAAGTCAAACAACCAAGTTTCCAGTTGTTGGCTTCCTTTAGAGTTGTCTTATGTCACTGACTATGTTTGTGATTTTCATGAACAGGATTTCACGGAGGAGCCTGAGGAGTGTCCAGTTTGGGAACCTCAGAACTGTTTGTAGACTCAGTATGTCTCATGTGACTTGGGAACACCTCTTACAATATTACACAGTATCACACTAATTACACTGTTCACATTGCAAAGTAATCTGAATGTGCACTTACATGTATTTGATTGTCTAATACAGTGCCTTGCTGGATGATGTCACATTGTGTTTTGGCAAAAGTTGTAAAAGTCATCTTCCTTTCATCACACATACACTGAAAAATCATGTTTTCATATGACTAGAAAAGCTGGTCTGTTAGAGAGCTCACACCCAGTGGCACACAACTGAAGTTCCCAGTGCTATGATTGCAATCTCAGCTGTGTGTTTCATAATTGCATTAGCTGAATTAGCTACTTCTACCTGTTGGTCAGTGCACCTCCACAGAGTTTCTGGCAGAGCTTTCATGTTACATTCACCCAGCAAAGCTCAGTGCTGGCAATTAGCGACTGGTGTCAGAGTACAATCTGATCTTTGACACTGAATCCTCAAGCTGAACTGACTACTTGAGTCAGCAGTGTCACTGCCAAGATCAGTGTCTGTGATCAGTCTACCACTTTGACCCAGAAAGAAATATGTAAACAATTGTTAAAAGCGTTGCCATGAAATTTTGGTACAGACAGTCCTAGTAATGAACTGACCTTCCTGAACTTCTTTCTCTTGTACCACCAACAGGTCAAAGTTTCTCATTAAACCTGTAGAATATGTATATCAATTCGGCACCAGACATTGTAGAAATTCATAACTATCAGACAGTAAATCCTCATAAGTTTGATGGGATCCACTTTTCCTCTAGCACCACCAACAGTTCATATTTTTGGTCCAATAGCTTGGGCTTATGATTAAACACTTGAGCATGAATATGATTATGGTTAACACTGTTGATGGCAACATCAGCAAGGACTGAAAGTACCAATGTCATCTCAGCTGTGACATTCAGTATCTTAGTCCAGGTTAAGAGCTACTGAATGAAATCACAAAACCAGAGAAACTATCATGATGTGGCAGTACAGCTTGAACCTGCAAAAGACTTTACTAATAAATGAAGACAGTTGGAAACAGCATTGTAGAATTATAAACAGTGATATGATCATTTATTGCATTTATACTGACTGATGTGTTTGAGCTCAAGAATACTGATGAAATACATAATATGAATGTGAACAAAAATCATCAGGAAATTGGAATTAAAATTTCCACTTGTGAAGCTATACAAGTGTTTATTAACCTTATACCATAAAATTAAAATACATTCTTTCTTACAATGGTTTTGATGAATAGAGCTGAAACTGTATTTGTAATTTTGTTTATATGCTTATCACTGTAATGCGTTTGTTTTTCCTGATAGTGGTAGCAGTATCATAGATTCAAGGACATTTTTTAAAAACAAAAGTTCAGTGCATATTGATCCAAATATCCACCTATGCCTGATAATTATGTCTCCAGTTGGATGATGTGATGCAACAGCCCCTCAATTAGAGGTGTGAATGCATGGTGTAGCTGTCAGTCCCTGAGCTACCTTGTCACAAAAACACACAAACACACCCACACCTTTCCTACCTGTATCTTCTCACCTCTTCAACCAGGGCCTTATTATTTTCCAGCAATAACAAACAAAACAAATTGATGGCCACTTAATTATTTGAATAATGACATAATACACCCACAGAGTCCAGTTTAATGAGGAACAAGGGAACAAACAAGACAGCTGAGAATAGCTAATTGAATATCAAGCCAAAAGTTTTCTTGAGGTGTAAAAGTTATGATTCAGTCTGTATGGATTAATGAACCTGCACATTCATTTTCAAGGATATTTCATATTATAGTGTTAGTCTTTACAGTTGATGATGCCAGCTAGTCACACTGAAAGCATCATCTTCTCTTGCTGACCAGCAGACAGTGGGGGTTGCTGAATTAGAGGGTCATCTGGCAAAAAAAGCTAACCCTGGTTCAACTTAGAACCTATTACACTAACCTTGGCTACTGTCTTACTACAAGAGATTACAACGGGTGACAAATTAAAGGACAAAAAAACTAAATAAACAAATGGATAAACATTACAAATGTAGACGCTTCCACACAGCTGCAATTAATTGGTACACTACAATTAACATCAAATCATGCTTTGTGCTATGTATAAAAAACGTAAACGCTGAACAGACCCAGCTGACTTGATTTTGATTAAGTATTAAAATATATATAATATATATTAAAATATTTAAGCATTTTGAAAGAGAATTAATTGTTCATTAAGGGTCCAATAGCCTTTTTTAAGTATGAAGGTTTCTCTTTTAAACTGAGTGAGATGACCTGAAATATCTCAGTGGCAATATGATAAGAGCGTCCAATTCTCTAAATGTTAAGGAGGTGTTGAGCCTAGTGCTTCCTATCTTATTTCCTTTAGCATAGGATACACTGGACCTTCTTTTTTACTAAAAGGAGAGAGAATGCTATCCCACAATTCCTTGCAGCAGTAGTGTTCAAAGCAACACACTGTTGCAATTTTTTTGTTGTAGCAGATCCACGTGACATGTAGAGATGCAACAGAGTCTTGATTTATGCGTTCGTGACACGATCCAAAACTTCTGAAAACTCTTTCCACCTCTAAAATAAATGAAAAAATAAAATAAAAAATTCTCACTTAACAAATGTTTAAAAAGGTAAAAGCCTCTATAACAGGAAACCATATATTTCTGTCTGAATTTAAGCTACTCTGACGAGTCACGAATTTCTTTTTTATTGTTATTATTTTAATGGCCTTCTAACTTGTATATTCATTTCATGTTATTATATTATTGGTGTTGGACAGGAAACCTTATTGAATTGAAGTCTACAGCATCAGCCTGTCACTGCACATGTCTTCAAGGAAGTGGTTAGGAAAGGAGATTTGTTTTACACTATTCAAGGATGACATGCTTCCATCCATAGGACACAGGGGGTCACTAAATGTTTTGATGAGTATGACAGTTCTGTAAATCACATGCTGCAGCCTTCACAATGCCAGATCTCAACTCAACTGAACGGTACAGTGATTTTGGAGTGACGGGTTAGACAGTGCTACGTCACCATCATAAGATAACAAGATAAGATAATATTATTGTTACAGCAGAGAAAAGCGTCTTATTGCAGCAAAGGGGATAGCACAATAGCAAGAGCAACAACTATGAGGGAATGTATGTCATAATTGATCTGCAGCGTAATGATTGGGTCTCCTCCACTGTCAAACCAGCAACCCAGCTTAAATTTTATTTCAGGACAAGGAAACTCCTCATTACCTCACCAGTGATGATCCTCGATATGGTTAATACCTGGGTCTATTGATGGATTTTAGAGTGCATTGGCAAATGTGCAAGGAGTGGGCATTGCAAATACAACTTATAAGTATGTAAATGTGTAAATATGATCCCAATGTTGATTGCACGACGTCAGCGTTGACTCACAAAAAGTTATTGCTGTACTTCCTGCCTGTGAATTACTGTGTGCAAGGCTCCATCCGCTCATTATAAGAACAGTCTGGAACTTTTTACCGCAGCTGGTACTGTGAATATATACTTCTTAATATGTGCCATAATATATTTTCATGGGGGTAGGATAGTAGGTTTTGACAAACCAGTACCATAGTCACCAAGTATTCAAGGGTAAATCATTTGGTGTATCCAGTGAGAACAACATACCTGGAACGTTTTAATCTTTTAAAGATAGTGTAGTCACCCTATGTGACCTAGTTTGACTCCTCAACTTATATAATATTGTTTATTCTATTAAAACCAATTAGTTCCCATCCTATCATTATTAATGTGTAGAAAGGACTCTGAATATATAAATGAACTTACTGATCCAGATGAGAAGGGCAATGAAGGACCTGAATAATATAAGTAACCTTCATCAAGCAGCTCTAGTTTCATCATAAAAGATTAAACTTCCAGGCATGTTGTTCTTCTGATACAATTTAAATTGTTTGGCCTTGACAGCTGATGGAAAACACCTGTGATATGATCCGCCAGGCTCAGGAGGTTGGTTATCACCACAATCAGAAGGTCAGTGGTTTGATCTCTGACCTCCGTCCATGTCGATCTCATGTACTGACCCCAGATTGCTCCTTGGATTGCATACCAACAGTGAATGTGTATGTGTTAGAGCGCTGAATATATGTGTGTGAATGTTCAAGACCTGTACTGTAAAGTGCTTTGAGGAAGCAGGCAGGTAGGTTATCATAACTCAGTGCAGCATAGTTAAATATATGATGTTAATGCACAACAATAAAAATTAAAAACATTAAAACAGGACATTTATTACTGTTTAGTATGTTTAACATTAGCTACACAGCATCATGGTAGTTCCATACAACAGTAGCTTAGCTCAGCATGGTGGTGTATGTGAAAGAGGTACTATGAACAAGATCATACAAATGGTAAACGTTATTTAAAGTAGGGGTAAGGGGGGTCTTTTGGATTATCACTAATTGTGGCCTGTTCAAATGTTTTCAGGGAGATGGACATGGATGACACCAAGCAAGAACCACAAGTGTCTACAAAATGGAACCTGCACCCATCCACTGCTCTTTCTTCTGCGTTCCTCCTAGAGAGTCTCAGGTGTTCCACCAGCTGGGAGAGCGTCTACTGTGTGTGTGTCTGTGTACAGTATAATGTATGTTCATCACCAATCAAGTTCTAATTAAACTGAGAATGTTATGAATCTTTGCCCATGTTTTCATTAAACCAGTGGTGGCTGTCAGGGCCAGCAAGGCCTTCTGCTGGCCCAAATATCACAATCACCGAACTATATTTTATGTATGTTTTTTCCATTACTATTTGTATTAAATTCTCATACCTTTCTCCTATTAAGCGCTAAGCCCAATCGCTTATGCTAGAGCTTTTATCCATCTCAGATTTCGTTTCCCCATGACATTAAAAGCAAATCTGCCTTTGGAGGCCCCGGAATCCAGCCCTGTAATTCAAAACAATATGTTCGAAACCAGCAGCTTCGTGGATCCTTGAACGCACCAGATTTCGAGTTGGCAAGATCAAGGGCCTTGTAGCAGGCCCACGCTAACGCTGCATTCTTAAATGTGATTTGATTGATGGTCATAGAGCATGTTGGTCAGAGATATAACCATATCAGAGTAGCTACTCACGCAAGCTAAAACATGTTCGCTTAGGATTTATTAGCTGTTTTCTCAACCCACAATGACTGAAGGAGGAGGAAGAGTTCAACGACTCTGCTAGTAGGAGGCAAGCTTTTAATCTTGGCTGGCTGGGAAATTCTGCTCAACAGAGGCAGTTGTTTTTTTGTTTTTGTTTTTTTCTTTTGTCTTACAACAATCAAATAGTTTCGGTGGAGTAAATGCATGTTTGGAGACCTATTGAATTGTGTTAATTGAGTTTTATAGTATTGTTTTAGGTACGTAGGCCCCATCTGGGCCTTTATTGCATTCTAAAGGCTCTGTTGTAACATTAGATGTGAAAAACATGTTTTAAACAGCAGGAAATCTGTTAGAAATAGGATATGTTGGATATTAAAACAACAGGCTGATCTTACTTCCATGCTTTACATGACGCTGATGACAGTGCTTATGGCCTTTTGAGTGGAAAACTCTGAGCTCAGCCTCTTTAACACATTATCATGGGCGATACACACATCAAGTGTATATGTAATTTTACTGAGTTTTCATTTTAAATAAGTCCTTTGATTTTCGCAAGTAATATCAGTTTTCACTTGTTGTCAGCTGACACAGAGGAACAGCTATCTTTTGCCCACCAACACTCCTTGTATTCAAAGTCAGGACAATTCCTCAAAGTGGTTCAGTATCAGAGCACTTTGCTACTTCTTTGTTTTGAACTCCATACCCAATACATAACTTTGTTGCTTTCATAACTATATGTCCTTTTGAGCTGTCATACAGTGCTGTGTTGTTTCTGGGTAAAAGGATATTATTTGTACAATCAGAAGAAGTGACATGTCTGGTAGCTAAGGGAACAAAATGACTAATATGTATGATTTCTGACAAAAACAGTTTCCTGTTGGCATATTGTAACATGAGGCACACTTTGATAAATGTAACTGTAAGGTGGTTGTAAATATAACTGTAAAGATAACTACTAAAATGTGTATGATACCACCATGGGAGTAAAATGAAGCTTGCAGCTGCAGGTTTGATGGACCTGTCAACAAGTTTTTGTACAGGCAGTAAGAGGCAACATGCGTCAAATTAACAACCAAAGAAAGAAAGAAAGAAAGAAAGAAAGAAAGAAAACAAAACCTGCTGTGGCTGACTGATGCTCCATGTTCAGGTAGGTGTACCAATTTTATTCTGGTTAAAAGGAGTAGGAAGTTTTTTCTTTGTGCATCATATGACCTGAGGTAAACTTTTACGGGTTTTGTTTTATAATCAGCCTGCAGAGCATTTAAGCTATCAGTATTGACAGAGTAATGGGTGTGACTGACCTTGTTTTTGCGGAATTTGTGATACAATGACACTGGAAATCCATTGTTAATACCATTCTCCCTATGGTTTGCAGTCATAACAGGCTTTTAAACTGCAATGCCTGAGACAGTAGCTGTTGAATTTGCTGGATTGTTGTTCTGACCTCACTGTGAAAGAGAGAGAGGAAACAAGACAAACAAGAAGAAGAAGAAGAGGAGCACTATACAATAGATATCATGCCATTCTTATTTATTATTATTAGCTATTATTATTTATCCTATCTTATTTTATAGAGAAGCCGCCTCTCAAACCTTTTTTTAAAAAAGAGCTATGAAGGCTTCATTCTTGATATGTATTGAAAGCTACTAGGAGAAATTCTAGATTAACGCCAGATCACGCTATATTATGGGAACAGCAAGTAACTGTACGTTTCTTAGTGTTTCTTTGACGCAGCTAACAGACTCCATAATAAATCAAGGTACCTTGAGAAAATATTAATTATTTACATCCATATAACACTAAATAGATTGTAAAACAAAACTTGGAGACCATGTGTCAAGTGCCAGTATATAACATGACTAAATTAGTGACACCATATTTCATGAATGGTATGAATAAAAATTTTGAGTTAAATAGGTGGCATTGTATGTTTGCAAATATAGTTGTTTTAAATGATAGTACCAAGTTTACACAACAAATGACCATGGATAAACAACTGGCATAATTTACTATTTGCATGTTTTATTATTATTTATTTATTTTGTTTGTTTGTTTGTTGAAATGAGGATTATCTTTTAGTTGAGTCTTACTCTACATATTCAAGGCGGAATTGAACTTAAGTTTTTAAGTTGAACCACATTAATTATTTCCTTTACAGTGCATAATCGGCACAGTGTGAATACAAAATGGCATTAACACCAAAATGTCTTCCACCTGTCAGCCACTTAGATGTTGAACAAAAACAAAACAAATCTGTGTACACAATGAAAATCATCACAATCACAGTAATTTAGTCTGCCAGTGTGTTAGTATGTCACTTAACTTGCCAGACAGGTGTGACTCAGACAGAGCTTTCCAGGAAGAACGTCTTTCTGCATGTTTGATTATTGGTCTGTGTATTTGGAGACGACAGCAAGATGAGCGGTCTTCCTGACAAAGCCCTTTTGAAGCTAGGAAGACAATAAGAGGTAAAATATATAAATTACGATTCTAAAACTTCACCTTATCCTATAGGCAGCAATTACTGCTGTATCTTCAGACAGACTGAAGTGAAACTAACTCCAAATTGTACTAATCAGATGAAAGCAACTGGGAGCTAACTAAGTGTAAACAGTAATACCAGAAACATATTTGGATTTTTAATATTTTCAAAAGTACTACAGATGAATTCCTTTATAGATCGATATAAGAGAGATGTTTGAGTACCAAACATTGTATTCTCTAACTAATTTCTTTATCATGCTGTTGCCAGTAGAAAATTTCCCAAAGTTGCAGTTGGGCAACTTTGTTTTTGTAAAACATCAAGATGCTGAAATTTCAAATACCCTTTAATGTAGACTATGCATGAAAAACCCTTACATTGTGTCTGAACTTTTTAGGAAGATCTAATTAAAGAATCATTTTAAAATACATCACGCTAGGTAACAATGGCTATAAAGTTCAGCTAACTAGGAATTTACATTTGAAAATCAATTTTTCAAGCTAAAGTTAACATTGATCACATTAATCAAAGAGTTTGAATCTGTAAATACTCTGTAGGACTTTCGGAAACAAGAGTATTTCACTTTAGTTGAGTCGAATTTGGATCATTTACTTTTTGACCATGGAGTCCTCAAAAACGGCTGGTTACATTCGCTTATTAGTGAGAGCATAAGCACACAGTTCTCACATGGCCTGTTCACAAAATCCCATAATCTGTTAAAACTTGAATTTAAGATTCAGTTATCATCAACACTTACATTTGCTAATTTCTTTATATCTGGCAGTGAATAAATGTGTCTTCTGATCATCGAGAAGGAGAAATGATTTCGTTGACTGTTTCTCCAGTAGGGATGGCATTACCAAAGGCAGTTGGATATATGATTGTTCTTCTGGCTACATACTACAGTCTGGAGAATCAGGATACAGACAGTCTCTGGGTGTTCTTTGAGGTAAGAATAATGATTAATTATTAATAAGAATGAAGTGTTAACACTCATTACATGACTTACGCCAACATGTATATGATCCAATACATCACTGAACGAGAAATATATTATTGTAGTGTGGGACCAGGAAGTATCTAGAGCTTTTACCTAAGTAAAAAGTACCAGTACCACAATGTAAAATGTAAATGTTAATTCAAAATTGTGCTAAAGTATCAAAAGTAAAGTACTTGTTCTCCATAAAAATGGCCTTGACTGTCATCAAATATTACATTATCAAATTATTAATCTTGAAGCATCAAAGCATAAAGTACAAATTTACAGTTATAACTTAATGAGGTGGAGTGAGTTTAGTCCCATGTAACCTGAAGGTCTGACTGTATCTAAAGAGTAACAAATAAAGCTGCAGGGTTGTGGAGATGATAGATGATAAATATGTCATGAAAAGAAAAAAAAAAAAAAAGTTCTGCTCACAAATTTATTTATTTATTCATTTACTCGTTTGTTTGCTTTTCCCGTAATCTTTGCTTTTTGTGAAGTATATGATAATTTGATCTCACTACTAAACCATCAGAAATGCATGAGGGCAAATGTCACTTTGCACCACAACAACTGCCTGAAACATATGACAGGAGTCCCCAACTGCTTTTTTGTCATGTCAGAAAGTTTAGAGCCACTGGCTTAATCTTTTAAAAAGCTACAAAAAAAAAAATAAAAAATGCAAAGTTTACTGCTATATCTTAATCTGAAAAGTAACTCATTGCTGACAACAAACAGGAGTCAAGAGTAAATTAAAAAGGGCAAAGAGTATAATACATACAATATGGAAAGTGAAAGTACCTCAGAACTGGGTACTTTACAATTCTACAGTACTAGTAGATGTGCTTACTTTATATAACTGATTTTTATGGTTTATAATACGAGTCTTTGTAGATATACTGTATAGTTGACCTATTGATGGAATGATTTTATAGAATTGATGGGGAACAAAAGCATCACCCCATTCATACCAGAGAAAAAAGATATGCAGTCGACTTTGACTGTAACAAGAACAGTAGCTCACTGTTAACTACTGACATGTCTGTGTGCTCAATAGAGAAAACAATGCTGACTATTGAATATGTGTGTGTATGTCTGTTTCATGTCTTCCCAGCTACCTCAAATTCTCAGATTATGTACTTCAGTTGTTATAAACATCTCTGACCTGACCATCTCAGAGATGTTTCGTTTCAACCCCCTTCCCGCACTGAAGAGGTATCATCCTTCCTGTTGTCGCCTCTATTGTTTAGTTAAACATTTTACCTGACAGTAAATATGCTGCGAAACCCTGATGTTACGTGCTGCTCTTCTTCACATAGTGTGTCAATCAAATACGACTGGATACCGTGCAGATGTGAGGAGAGCTTTGCTTGGTCATATAACAACTGCATTAGCTGGTGGGGGCCTGTATGCCACCAGTGGCATATGGGATGTGCTAATGCCCAGCTGATGCACAGTTCTGTCAGCCAAACACCAGTCTACCAGGTATGCCTGCTTGGTTCACAGCAAAACAAACTGACATGTTGAGTCTGTCTGAGTCACTCCAATTACATTTATCTAACACCTCTAATTACTTTGCAGATGAAGATTGTTAAACCTATAAGGAGTAATGTAAAATATAAGGCACGGTTGTACAGATGAAACCACAAAAAAAACTAGGAACATTAAACATCACAGCTGGCTACAGTATTAAATGCCCAATGATAACAATCTATCTCTGATATATTATAATTTAACACTGACAAAGCCCATTTTCATTGCATACAGGAGTACTTTTATGCTATACAGTTTGTTTATAATACACACTGTTACTTGAGTAAAATTTGAATGCAGGACTTGATTAAAATTTACATAATAAATATGTGGTCACATCAAATATAATGCTTTCTTGTAGCTGATATACAAATATAAAAATGCTCCTCACATATTAATCCCCACACACCTTTGATTAAAACATCTTGTTAGTGGTATAATATTCTGGAAAGCAATACTTGATGTCTGTGGATGATTATAAATCAAGAATATCAGGTAACTGAGTTCTTTTGGCCAGCAGGTGCTGCTCTGTACCTGTCAAATCCCCAGTTTTAATGTTGTTTGTATTGTTTTACTGTATTGGGGAAAGGCTTTATAGTTTTTCATTTCTTTTGTTTCAATGAGAAGTTGCAAGTGTGGGACACACACCAGTTTTACTCTTCCGAATCATGAAACAAGGAACAACCTGTGACAGAAAAGAAAGGCTTCCTCATGTTTTTCTGTGTGAACTTTAATCAGATAGCTGGTTGCTGTACATACCTAAAGTAAATAATATATCACACGCAAAACACCAGGTTTCGATGTTTCTTGTTAAGCAGGATGAGACATTTTTGACTGGAAAAGTGATTGCAACTGTTCGGGTTCATGTCCTTAAAGCCACCTCTTCATATGAGAAAAACTTTGTTTTGCTTTGCATGAACAAAGTAAAAGAGTCTTGTAAAATATTACAAGCAAAATGAGAGTATTTAATTAAAAGTAATCAAATTTCCTTTGATAATATTGGCAGTGTACAACTGAAACAACAGTGTAGTACCTCTGTAGAATAACAGCATTTGTGCTCTCGTGGTCAGTTTATGATGACTACATAGTGAAATATGTTGATTGAAAAGATTACAACTGCTCCACTTCACGTCATCAATGTATTTCATCTCTTGGTATGAGAAAAATTGTATTTTTGTCTCTCATGGATAAGAATAGATTATTGTTTGTAAAACAAATAAAATATAACAATGCATTTAATTGTGAAAAGATTTATTTTTTTCAGTGACGACTCCACCAACGCCATCACCTACATCTCCAACAGTAAGGACATTAAATGAATGAAAGATCAAGATCTGTTTGATACAGAAAAGTTCAATTGACTACAGAGACAACATATTCATTTATATTTAACCAAACTACAATCTTTTACTAACTTTTAACCAAAGTACTTTTGTTGTTTAAACCTAAGCACAAACAGGACTCTGGATGTAACCCTGTTTCTCATCTGATGGTCATGCAACTTGTACGCCCAATTAATCCACCCCATCCTGTCTCCTGCAACTCTTGCCTCCATCAATGAATGCAGTTTATCTAAAAAATATGTTTGCAACTGCAATACATGAGTTGCAAGTCACACTTACTGTCACAAGAAATGATAATTTGTGTCCATGTATGCTAAATCAATAATTATACTTTGTGTACATGGATATGACACAATAGACCACTGATTCAAGCAAAAGAAAAGTTAGCTAAAAAGTCTGACAAATACTTCACATGGGAAACACTTTGATCAGTGGAAGCTCATGTCATGATGACAGCACATGTGGTGAATTGTGTCTATATTGTTCTATATGATGGTGATGAACCTCTGTGACAGATTTTCTCCTCTTCTCCACCACAGAGGAGGATATTGATTTAGTCATTGACTTACGCATCCCAGCCTCCAGCATACTATCAAATTTTCAACTGTTAAGGAACGCTCTGAAATATTTCCCCTTCCCCCTCACCATCACTCCATCTCTAAAATTAACAGGTGTAAATTTCACTACAGGTAAGAACTTGTGCTGGCTTGTTTCCTTACATTATTTGGGTGGCAGATTTAAAGCTATTTTATGGAGTGTATGATGTATCCTGACAAATTTTTTTGTTTGTTTGTTTTTTTTAATTTCTTTAAAAGGGTGTTCTCCAAACTTAACTGGAGGTCTGCAGTGTGAGTGTGAGGAGCAGTTTGCTTGGTCATGTGACAAGTGTAACACCTATGGTGCGTGCAGTAACACCACCTCACACACCTGTGATTGCATCAATGGACTTCCCTCTGGTGGAGAGTTTTGCAAACCAATTACAAGTAAGCACTGCTATTTTGTAGCTGTTCAAATAAAAACTATGCCATCAGCAAAGAAGGTGACAAAGAAAAGGTCATTCCATGTCAAATCAGAAAATGTTGTTGCAGCACCGTCTCAGATTTTGTTCAAAACGTCTATATCACAAATGGGTCCCAAAACCATGGCCTGAGGCCTGTACTACAAAGCGAGTCTAAAATCTAAGAATCACAGTCTGGCTAAGTGGTCTAATGACGCTGGTTATCAACTGGTTACCAGGATTTCCAGAGCGCGTTCATGTGAAAGAGGCAGAGTTGTTAGTTAAAGCTGCATTATCAGAACCATGAGTAATGTATCTAATATTATATAAGAAGTAACGCTGATAGCTGGATGTCATTTCAGTTCTTGCAGTGTCCCTAAATTACATTTAACAAGGTGAAATGTGAACAATATGATCACCTGACTAGAACAGAATCACTAGAAATAATTTCCAATTATTAAGTCAGGCTGAGGATTTATTGTAAGTATAAATAAGTACATAAATGATTTTTTCTTACTCAGTGAGTGTTTTTGCTCTTTAGTCTGATGGTGATTCATTCTGAGTTACCCTGAATATGCGATGCAGATAAACAGTGACAGTAATGTCTGACTGTTTCTGCTGCCAAAGCAGAGAGGAGAGGAGAGAGTTAATGTCTGAGGTCGATCTGACTGAAATGCTCATTTATAAACGTGGGAAATATTCAACAGTGTGTGGATAAAAGCATCTTTGTTCAATCAAAATATAAATAGATATAGACAAGATATAATAGTAAGTATGTGATCATTTAGTGTGATAAACTCTCTCTGTTAGAAGCTGTGTTGTGGACATACGGAAAGACTGGAACAAAACGATTCACTGAGTTATAAAAATATCTATTAATCTTTGTTATTTATCACTTTACTGTAAACTCTTCTGTCCCTGTCGGGATCCTGTTGCAATGATGTCGCTAGTTTTCCAGTGATTTGATTGGTCAGTAGTTGAGCTGTTGACAGATGTTGATGCGATCCTCTGAAGTTAACCTGCACCGGAGCAGGATAGCCATTCAGCATTAGTTAAGAAGTAAACCACTGTTGTAAGACTTAAACCTGAAGTTACCTCACTAACTGCAAATCCTGCTTCGTAGTACAGGCCTCTGGTGTAAGGCGTGAAAGTCTACATGTGTTGAAATAAACATGGTCAGAGTCGTGTTTTATTATCTGCTAAACATCAGTTCATTATAATTGAAGCTGTGGTGGTTTCTGGGGCAGAAAAATGTAGTAAAATGATTAAATCTCCAATGTTGCTCCACAGGTGTCAGTGTGTGTGAACCCCAAAATCCTGGTATGAGAAACACTTTGCTTTGTTTTGCATTGATGAAGTTCAACTAGACATTTGGTGAAAATAGAATTAATTGATCTAAAGGCATTTATTGACAATTGATATTCATTTATTTTACAGAATACAACACCCACTATTGTATAACGCAATGCCAACGACAACACCAATGCCAACAACTACAACAACACCAATGCCATCAACTACAACAACACCAATGCTAACAACTACAACAACACCAATGACAACAACAACAATTGGCTACCAACATGATGTTATAAAATGTAGAGAATGAAGTTATGTGTATCTCATGAAACTGCTTCTTGTTGATAATTACTGTTTCTGTAGAGGAGAGGAGGTTGTCGTTTACCATGGAGAGAGCCTTTGATCCTGCATACAGTCAAACACAAGCAATGAAGTTTGTAGAAGATTTACTAATAGCTTCATTCTCTTACATTTTTATGTAATACCGGTTGCTGTTGTTGGTGGTGCTATATTGACGTCGTGGTATTATCAATTGTTAGCATTAATTGTGAAGATGGCGATAATGTTGATATAGTTATTGGCATTAATGCCGTGGGCCAACGTGGCTGTTGTTGTTGTGCCAGTATTGACGGTGTATTCCTGTAAATAAGTATCGTTGATAAATGCTCTTTTAGATCGGTATTCTATTTTCACCAAATAATAGTTGAGCTGTCTGGCTCAAAACAATCGAGATTTTACAGGGACAACAGGCTTTCAACTTTCGGAGACGTCGTTGCCGTTTTCTGCCCGAAAACTCACCACGCTCAGTGTAATGAACTGACTGGCAGATAAAACACGACTCGACCGTGTTCAACGCATGAACTTTCACGCTTACACCAGAGGCCTGCCCGATTAGTGGTGACTTCGGGTTTAGATCTTACAGTGGTTTTGCTTCAACTGTGCCGAATGGCTATCGCAACCGACGAACCTTCGGAGATAAACATCGCGTCGCAATGGCGGCGGCTACTGACCAATCGAAATCGCGGAAGCTAACGACATCATTACGGGATCCCGACGAGACTGAAGGGCCTGATAGTGACCAAATATTTCTGAATAATAGACTGTTTTATAACTCGGTAGTCGTTTTGTTGATCTTTCCGTATGTCGCAACACGAAGGTTTATCTCGCATAAACTGTTTCTGTGTCTATCTGTTTATATTTACGATTGAACAAAGGTACTTATCACACGCTGACGAATATTCCGTTATAATCGGCATTTCGGCCTCGGTTTGATAACTTTCTCCTCTCACTCTGCGCGCTGGCTGTCGGGCGCATTACTGTCACTGCATCACTGTGAACTAAAAGGCAAGCTGCTGAAAAATCGTTGTCTTGTTAACTTGCAATGATCCTCGGCCTGACAATGTTGAGTGGCCTGGTGATTGTTCTGATCGGTGGTTGGGGACAGAACGAGGTGACGTCGTATCGGCGGGCCGCTGTATGTAATATTGAATGCGTACTCGTAGTTCTGATAATGCGGCAACGGCTCTGCTCTTTCACATGAACGCGCTGAGGCTCACAGTATTCATTGATAACCCGTCGTGGTTCGCAACCAGACTGCGTGCTGGGCCTGAACTCGCTTTGTGGTGTGGTTTTGAGACATTGTGGTATGGGCGTTTGGGCGCGAGACGGTGCTGGCAACGACTGTTTGACGTGGAATGACTGCTGTGTCACCTTCGCTGCTGATGGCATAGTTTTGTTTGAACAACTACAAAATAACGATTAACACTATGATTGGTTTGCCTCCGCCGGTGATGCGTCACGGGTATTGGTGGTGTTACTGCACGCACCATGGAAGTGTTACGCTGTCGCGGCCAAGCAAACTGCTCACACTCACCTGAACTACTCGGTGAGACCAGAGTACCCACGGTAAAAATGGTAAAAATTCGATAAAATCGTAAAATAACTTGAAATCTGCTTAGTGAGCCCGGCTGGTTCTTACCTGGTGATTACGCCTGTTGGTACAGAGATGGAGTGGTGGGGGAAAGGTATTTCAGGCGTTCTGAGACCGAGGGCAGATGGTATGTAAGGCTGAGATGCGGCAGTCAATGACTAAATCAATCTCCTCTGTGTTGGAGGAGGAAAGGCTAACGAAGGTTCACCTCATGAACAATATATGCAACAATTCTTGCATGCTCTTTATCGTCATGTTGTGACTCCGCTGATCAAAGTGTTCCCATGTGTTGTCGGGCACAGCCAGCACAACAGCGGTGAGCTGCTGCATGGTCTCGGTAAGTGTGAACTGAAGGCAAGCATTTGTATTTCAAACCGTTAGTATTGCTTGTGCGAATACTCCATGTCTGACAATGACAGAATCTCGCTATGAGAGTTCTATCCTGAAAAAGCTTCATGAAGATACATAACCATAACCTGTCTACATGATCAATATTCCGGCGGTGGCGCGATGACGTCGTGTTGTCGTCGGTGGCGACGGTTGGTCGTCGTTGACGGATGGCGTGGTTAATGGGCCGTCGTTGAGCCGGTTGATGTGATGGTGAGCGCAAATCGAAGACAGCGGTGTGAATAAGGTGGTGGTTAATGATTGATGTTCATCGGCTTCTGGGTTGAACGAATGTTTCTCATGCCGGGGTTGAAGTTGAACACGGCGGTAGTGAACGGCGTGGAGATTCAGTCGTTCGCCACTGCTGCCCAAGAGCTTCGTCGCTTCGGTTATCAATCGACGTGGATGTCGAACGTGGTTGACAGATGATTGAAACGCAGCCTGGGCGGCAATACTTATGTCGACGTATGACCATCCGTCCGTTGTTATGGCTATCTATGCCTATGCGCATTTCTAAGGGAGGAGGGTCGGTTGCTGACTGGTTTCCTGCGCCTGCGTCGACATGGGCAGAACGGGGCCTTCTTCTTGATGTAACCACTGCGCCACTGCTGATGATTCTTCACAAAATGGCGGTCTTGCGATTGGTCCTGAACCCTCCGTCGAGCCGGTCCATTGATGCCAATCGCAGGTGATTGTTCGTGCGCACGCCATGAGTGTTACGCGCGGGCCAGGCAATACTCACTCGCCGCAGACCTCCGGTGGTTGGATGGCACGCTGAAAGGAGTGAGGCTCGGTGGTACGGTGTTGATCATCACGCTGTTTCGTAAAGGCTGCTGGTCGGCCGCACAAGCAACAAAATGAGCCAGCGAAAGATACCTGTTATTGATTCGTCTGCTATTACGGTTGAGCGATGATGACGAGGCCTCGTCGGCGTCTGAAGCGGGACTGGAACTGATGCGAACGGATAACGCAGTCGACTTCGTCAATGTCGCAGATATGTTGGAGAAGAGGAGAAAATCTGCGAAGGTCATCTGCGCCGCTCAAACAATATCTGACGATTCACGCCACGTCATCGTGAACGTGACTCACTGATCGAAATTTCCCGGCAATGTTGTCGAACTTTGTGGCTTTCTTTGGCGGTCAGGCCTGCATGATACTGACCGGCGTATGAGGTGTGAACGGAGAAATGTGACTGTTCAACCATTAATATTTTAACGTACAGGTACTCGTAATCCTGACAAATGACAAGTCTCGCTTCTGGCCAGAGGTTCATCGCGAAACAACTCGTGGATACGCATAACCGTAACCTCACTGTCTACGTGATCGTAATGTGCGGTGGTGGCGTCGTGTTGTCGTCATCGCTGGTGACGGTGTTGTCGTCGGTGGCGTGGTTGTCGTCGACGGTGGCGGATGACCGTCATCGATGGCGTGGTTGTCGTCGTCGTTGGTGTGATTGTGATACTGTAAAATGGCCGCAAATCGAAGACAACGGTGTGAATGGGCGGTGGTTGATGGTGAAGATGTCATCGACACCACGGGGCGGTGAACGGGCAAAATGTTTCATACCGGATGGGGACGGACGCAGCGTGATGTCTGTGGAGCGGCGATGAAGTTGTCATTCGCCACTGCCCCGGAAACCATCGCGGCTTTCGGTTATAATCGACGTCGGTCTCTTCGAACGTGAACTGACGAATGATTAAACGCAACCTGACCCCCAACGATGCTATCGGCACGTGACTCCGACCTATACGCATTTCATAAGGAGAGTCATTGAGACCGGGCTGAGGTTCACTGCGCCTGCGTGTGCTGAGCGAGACCAGGGGCGCTCTTTGCTGTGGGGGTGGGCGGTGTAGCCACTGCGCCGCCGCTGGTGCGCTGCAAGGCAATGGGTCTTGCAATGGATTGGTTCACGGGGTCCCTCGGAAGGCAGGTCCGTGATGCGGTCACGGTGTCGTGATTGTGCACGCGCCATGGGTGTTACGCTGGTCGCAGGCCAAGCAAGGGTGCTCTCACTCACACCGCGGACCTCCGGATGAAGTTGGATAACACGCACAAGAATGGCTCGATGAAATCTGTCCCCGGTCATACGCGACTGTGGGGCTGCTGATCGGCCGCACAGGGTGTGAAGCTGAGCCGGCGAAGGTCTTACCTGTTGATTTAGGTCTGCCTGTTACCACGGTTGAGTGATGATGAAGAAGGCAATTTCTCGGTATCTAATGGGTTCAGGTTGATAACGTAACTGGTGAATATGATCAACTAAATCAGCTCACTGGATCTGTGGTGAAGAATGTCTGCTCAGCTTTG
>BRZM01000507.1:0-31182 GCA_033238685.1 Lates japonicus
TCAGCCCTGTATACTGTCTCATCCCCATCAGAGATGAGCCCAACCACGGTGGTCATCAGGTCCAGCAGCTTTCCTGGGGTTCACTGCTCTCAGGTTTTGTTTGGGTTGTGAGGAGGCAGTGTTTGCTGGTGTGTGGTGGACTCAAAGTGGGCAAAGAAGTTGTTCAGCTCCTCTGCCAGTGTACTACTGCTGCTGCTGCTGCTGGAGGATGTGGGGCTCTGGCCTCTGTAGTTGGTTAAGGTCTGGATGCCCCTCCACATCTGTCGTGGGTTGTTGTCCATCAGATAGCCCTCCGTCTTCTTCCTGTCGGATGCCTCTCCTCAGGTTGACTCTGGCTGTGCTGTACAGTGAGCTGTCCCTCGTCCTGAAGGCTGAGTTACGCTCTCTGATCAGGGCCTGGACTTCACTTGTCATCCAGGGTTTCCTGTTTGGAAAGACCCGGATGTGTTTGTTGACTGTCACGTTTTCTCCACAGCACTTGATGTAGAAGAGGACAGTCTCTGTGTGTGTCTCAAGGTCCTGGTGTTCGAAGATGTTCCATTCTGTGCAAGCAAAGCAGTCCTGTAGCTGGAGGAGAGCATCTTCAGGCCAGGTCTTGATGGTTTGGGTGCTTGGTTTTGATTGCTTTCTGAGGGGGGTGTAGGCCGGGATGAGGATTCATGATAGAGATAGACTGATATGTTTTTTTCAGGGCCGATACCGATTATTAGTAGTCAAGGAGGCCGATAACCGATATTTGGAGCCGATATTCATTTGCAGTAAAAGTGAAAATATTGGCGTCAAAATTTTGAATAATACAAACTCCAACACTTAACTTCATTTAAATGCCTTTAAGCATGTTTATTGGACATCAACAGACATCTTTGTTTTAAAACTCTAACAGAAAGTGCAGGGAGCTCCCAGGCTCAGCAGCATGTCTTATAAAGTTAAATGAAAACTTAAACAAATAAATAGCTCCCTGAAGTTTTCTATGGTAAGTTAAGTTTTCCAAAATTTCAATATAACTGAAATGTTATTTTATTTTTCATTTATCTGTGTTTTAAGTTCAAACAAAAACAAAAAGTGCAGGGAGTTCCCAGGGTCAGCAGCATCTCTTATGAAGTTAACTGAAATTTTAAATAAATAAACAGCTTCCTGAAGTTTTATAAAGTAAATAAAATTAAATTTGCAAAGAAATGCGAGTCTCAAATCAATTAGTAGTCCCAGCTGAGCAGCACCAGATTGTGGTGCAAAAAGAAGGGTTGTTCAGCGTGCTCTCCAGTGACACAGCTTCTCTTGCTCTCATAAACTGCAGAGACTCACTCACTTGGGACTGATGAGGGTGGTGCACTGTCACGACCCGGCTCAGAAGCCATGACAAAAGGAGGGAAGACCACACATAAGTTCTAACTAAAAAACACATTTAACATAATTGAAAAAGGAAACTAACATTAAGACAAACAGAATACAACCAAAACCAAACAGAGTGGAAGCCAGAGGGGAGAGAGAGAGAGAGAGAGAGAAAGACTGGCTGCTACCAGTTTATATAGTGCAGCCAGACCAGGTGAGCTGAATATGCCTGACGACCAAACTCCGCCCATGAGTCTCAGAGGGAATTACTCTGACAGGGTCGTCATATGCACAAAGAAACTTTCTTGCTTGTTTGGCAAGTAGCTTGAAGCGCCCTTCATTCTGTCTCCACCACTGGAGTGGGTCTCCTTTCCACCTGTCGATCACTGGCTCCTTGAGGTTCAGATGTAGCTCATCCTCAACGCAGCTACTGGCCAGCAGGTCACCAGTGTGGGGAGCCAGCAGAGAACTGAACATCTCATCAACACGACTGCAGAAGGATGTGTGTTCTCTCCGTTGCCTTTTGTGGGTGTTTCCGTCATTCTCGTGTGTCCCATATGCAGCAGCCTGCTCCTCCACACTGGCTCCTTCTGCCAGCACCACAGTTTTTGTGTCTTCTACTTTTGAGAAACTCTTGTCCAGGCTCTCCCTCATGGCTTGCCTGAGTGTTCTGATGCCTTTTGTGGAGGGCCCCTCATCATCTTGAAGTAGCATCTTCAGCACAGTCAGGCATGGAATGATGCAGGATGCTGATGAGTTGCTGTGGCTCACCTGAAGTGTCACTTCCTCTATTGGGAGAAGAGTTTCAATGATTTGCAGGTCCCACTGGTGAGCAGTGGGACCTGCAAATCCTCCATGTTCACCACAGCAGATGGTAAGCGCACGCTTTTGCTCCATCATTCTTTGCAGCATGTGGAGCGTTGAGTTCCACCTCGTTGGAACAGCCTGGATTATGTTGTGCTCCGGCCAAGTTCCCTCTGAATGTCTCGCAAACGCTGTTTGGCCAGAATGGAGTGGTGGAAATGTGCGGCACGCTTCTTAAGTATTGCAACGACATCTGTGACGGCTCTTTGACTTCACAGACCGTCATTCACCACAAGTTGCAAGGTGTGTGCTGTGCAGCTGAGGTCTGGGAGTTCAGTTTCTCGTCCATTCAGCATCAATGAAATGGCATGTCAGGCTCACGGGAGACTCTGTCACACCAGACCAGCAGTCTGTGGTGAAGGAGAGAGAGTATCCAGCATTCTCTGGTGGAATCAGGGCTTTGATCTTGTCCACAGCCTTGTGGTGAACTTCTTGCAGCTTTTCAGTTCGGTAATACTTTTCAGTGCATATCGTGGCTCTGCTGCAGCCATGAGGCGCTTAAATCCAACATCAGACACCACTGTGAACGGCTGGTTGTCAGTGACTATCATCTCTATGACTAGTTTGTCCATTCGACCTGTCATCTGAGTTTGTCCACGTTCTTTGTTTCTGAAACGTCCTCTATTGTTGGCTGAGATGAAGTTGCCTCAACCCGATGAGATTCAGATTCAGCACTGAAGGTAACAAAGATAAAGTGATGTCATTGTCAAGCAGCTTCATATTCATACAATGTTTGTTGTGAACTCAAGATAAAGTCATTTTTCCACTGCTCAGACTTGTCTGGGTTCACACCCAGTGAGCGCCCATGGAGCCAATGGGTTCGTACTGGTTTTTAAATCAGTGGCTGTCCCATGGAGAGGCGCAGGAAAGGTGTGAGCTTGTCTTGGATCTTCTTATTTCTGGGTACTGGGAAACGGACCAGCTGTGTAGGCCTCCTCTAGATTGAAATCATTAATCTTCCCAGAGTGGTAAAAATGGGTTGAAGAGCAGGAAGGAGTGAGAGAGGAAAGAAGAAAGAAACAAAAGAAAAGATAGATGGATAAATGAGTGTCAGTGTATGGATGACAAACACCGATGAAGACTTTACAGCTCCTCCTGTGAGTGAATAATATTACCAATGCCGCTACCTAGAGGTTAAATACTTAAAAGCATTATACTGTAATCCAGTGCAACAATACACTGGAGAAGGAAATGCAAATAAAAACTGTAAATACTCAGCTTTGAATCACACCACACAATGGGATCCTCACAAACCACACTGAGATATATGCCAAAGCTCATACATTAATAAGAGATTACTCCACTGTTTCCCTCGAGTTATATATTTTTGAGTAACAGTCCTGGTTGTACCTTTCTTGAGGCTAACCCAGTTTAAAATATGCCTGGGTCATAATTTGCTGAGATCTGTCAGTCACCCAAGGTGGTAAACTCCCCACCTGTACACCAGTTTCCTTCCAGTGTCACATGGCACATCTAAATGAGTACACACACACAGGAACACACACTTTGTTTCTAGCACTAACTTTTTTTCCACTTTACCTTGACATTAACTAAGTTATTTAATCGACAGTTCTACAGTTGAATGCAAAGATATCCAGGTTATATCTAGCAGAGTATAGTAATTCAATAGAAAACAATAGATAAGTAGAAACACAGACCTTTGGAGGGCACTCTTGATATTGCCTCTTTCAGTCATGATGTGTTGGTGCTCTTGAAGATGGATGGCATAGCGCTTAAGCCACTGGGATGGTC
The DNA here is from genome assembly GCA_033238685.1 of Lates japonicus. Classification (NCBI taxonomy): domain Eukaryota; kingdom Metazoa; phylum Chordata; class Actinopteri; family Centropomidae; genus Lates; species Lates japonicus. The sequence continues at coordinate 3,946 of BRZM01000507.1, forward strand.
TCTGTGTTGAGTCATTCCAGTGTGAGAGGGTGACAAAGTCCATCAGGAAATGCTAGCTGTGTGCTGAGTCTGCTGTCTTTGCTCCAACATGGGCATTCTGTGGTTCCAATTCCTCATTCATGTAGGCCTGATGATATTAGTGATACAACTGGTGTCGCATTACTTAAAACAGTTACAATAGTAATAAAAGGTGAAATGAAAGATAAAAGGAAATGAAAAATGTTCAGGCTTGTAGCATAAGGTTTATATTGCCCAACAGCCTTTAACAGCACATCCCACCAAAAGAAAGATAAAAATGCTAAATAAGTTACCTTAAGCTCCACTGCTTCTGTGTGTCAGGTGGGGTGCCTCAGTGCCTCTGCAATCTTCCCAAATTCATTACAGAGCCTGTGAGAGGGCTTAGCATTAATTCAGTGATATATACAAAGGGTCTCACAGATTTAACTTATTATGCATGCTTGAGCCAAAAAGCACCACTGGGACAGAGCAGCTAACTCTGGTCTGAAAACAAAACGGTACCAATAGATGTCTTTGACCTACACACACTGGGCCTCATGCAAGGACATTTCTGTATTCTTGTACTAAATGCCTCACAGAAATAATCAGAGAATTTTAGGACAAATGTTCAAAAGCTTTATCACTACTCAAACCTGTTGTACAAACTTTTCACAAATTACCCTTTCAGACTGATGAATACTAATTATCTGTGAAGAGTAAGTGTATCCATCAGATTTGATCATTAGTAATCAACACCCCTATAACTTCACACATTCAGCAGAGTCAGTAGTTGTATTAGAGGACCTAAACAATCAGAAAATGCTAACAGTAAATCTGCTGAGGTGTGTCATTGGAAATTGCTGTTCATCCCTGTCAGCTTTTTTAAAAAAAAAAATTGCAACTAGCTTCAGTTGCATTTTAAATGTTTTCATGTTTTCATTGAACTGACTTCTTGTTGATTTCTGATGGTCCTGGGAGCATGCGTGTGATCAGTTTCTGCTGTAGCTCCTGAGCATGCTTTGATAAGAGACTGATCAGTTTATGGGACTGGATCTCAAACATGCCGAGATCGCATAAACCTAAAAACCTGTAGCAAAGGTCAGTGATGACAATAAATATATATCAAGAAAATGCCCAGACATAGTATCTAGAAAACAGCAAATTTTCAAATAAGCAGTCAGTTGTACTCAGAGGCATCACGATTTACAGACTGTTGCTTTTGAAAGATTTGAAAATAGTTTTTAACTCTTGACTGTTAAGTTACATCATTTTTGTCCTTTCTTATATATATATATATATAAATATAAATATATATATATATATATATATATGCACATATATATATATATATATATATATTGTTATATATATATATATATATATATATATATATATATATATATATATATATATATATATATATATATATATATATATATATATATATATAATAACATTTGTCTCATTTTTGGTGACTACCACCTTGCTGATCAAGTACCTTGCATGATGTGAACTGGATCTGGTCAGCCAGCTGCTGGTAGTGAATCACCTCCACCATGATTTCCTGGAAGGAGTGCTGCTCACTGAGGAATTCCTCCACATCTTCCTCCGCCTGCCTGGATACCAGTGGGGCGTATTTATCATACTCATGGACATACTCCTTGGGCTTGACGCACTCGGCCCAGAACACCCTGCGCACCTCCTCCTGCTGGGCCTCAAGGATCTCCGGCAGGATGATGGGCTTTAGGGTGCTGCCAAACTGGGAGCCTGGCTGGGAAGGTATTAAGTAGAGTTTACATGGGGTTTTTGTTCAGGGGTAAAAGAAGACAATATAGGTAGTTCTTCATAGATGTCACAGACACACACACACTTTTCTTACCCACTCAGGGAACAGTTTGGTTTCCAATCGAGGTACCATGCTGATCGACCTGAGCATGAACTCATAGACATTAATGAAGGCCTCCTCATACAGTTTGAAGTCAGGTTCGAACTTGATCTCCCTGTCCTCCAGGATCAGATGCAGCACAAAGCCTGAGTGCTCATAAGCTCGCTCTGATTGCTACAGTGGTGGAGAACAAACCAAAGGAAGGAAAAAGAAAGAATCAAGAAATCAACCTTAAAACTGTCTGCCTATTCATCTAATTAAGAGTCTGAAGTTTTTAAGCTTTCTTCTACCGGGTCTTGGGAAATCAGGCTTGTATAGTCCCTCATTGAGTCTATTGCAAGGCTCTGCAGCTGGGAGGTCATCAGTGCAGCCACACAGTTGAAGAAAGACGATAGCTTGGCCATGTTGCTACGGGCAGGCACCAGCTTGCGTCTAAACCCCTGGTAGTAAATGTTTTGCACTTCAGGAATCCAACTGATATAGAAAACAGATGGATTAAGATTATACTCAGGGACTGTGTTGGTATGTACTCAGCATATGTGCAAATGTCAGATAGTCATAATACAAAATAACCCATAACTTAACTGTTGGATTAGTGTTGTTGATCTTCACCAACTTCTAATGTAGCTAATGTTAGTCACATATGTTAACATACTCAAATATATGATTCACAAAACACACCTGGGTATGTGGAGGTGAACATGTGCTGTATTAGCTGATGTAATAGCCTGATGCCTACCATCGATGTTAATCCAAAACAGCCATATTTTACTTAAAGCTGAATTTGTTTACAACATCTTATATTATCCTGAGCAATAGAAATATAATCTAGCAATTTTTTAGATTTCTTTTGTTTTTCAAAAATTGAAATTATGTTTCTTTGTATATATAAATATTCCTCAGCTCTGCTCAGTGCACATTTATTAAATCTGTTCATCAATTCTACAATTATTACAAGAAATTTTGATTCTAACTGCTGTTTAACAAAGAACAGATTTCTTGGTGTTAAATGAGAATGTGGACTCACTTTTTGAAGAGGATTCCTCTGGCATTATCAACATGTCTGGTGACAATTTGCTGGAACGCAGACAGCTCCATGGACTCCTCTCTGCTGTGAAACTCCTGTACATCGATTAGACGGACATCTCTGCAAGGAGGTCATCAAACAGCGTAAGATGATGATGATGATATGGTTCTTACACATCGGTCTATGTCCATGCCATTAAAGCAGTTGATAGCTGAGTATTTGCAAATACTACTTGGGAGTTTATACATACTGTAAAGGGTCTGGGGCAGTCCCCAGAATTCTCAGAAAAAGGGAAACAATTTATCAAGAAAACAGGAAATGGTTTATACCAGGTAAAAGGCATTTATGGTTTTAATTTGCTTTGTTTAAATACTTATCAACTGTTATTATGTTGTGATGTTAGCATATTAGTATACCCACTATTAATGTTCAGTATTTGATGAATAGTATTTGTAGTTAATATAATGTATGGATTACCATTAATTTGTGCAATATAGTAATGATAGAGAAAAGTAACCTGAAGACTGATTTTGCATTTATTTAGTATATTACAGTAGAATGTCATCTCCACCGTATAAATGTATGCCTTGCATCACTTCTCTGGCACTGTATGTGCTCATTGTCTTCATACCATGAGAATCACTTATTTTTGTTACATGTTGTGCTCCTGACTTGTGATAAAAGTATTAAAAATAAAAAATAACACGATGAAAAATATTTTAAGAAGTAAAAATCAAATATTTGATTGTTTTTTATTTAGTTAAAATAGTAAACTTGATGAAACTAAGGTGGGATGTGGTTTCAACTGAAGTTTAAAAAAAAAAAAAAGATACCATAGCAAACTTACTTGTAAGAGACATGCCAAAGATACAGCACTTGTAGCATAGTCGGGTTGATAGAGTGAAGATTATCTCTCATCCTCTTTCGTGCATGGACAAAGGATTTGTTCCATGGTTTTGGCAAAACCTCCACTCTGACAGTGAGAGATAACAGAGGGACTATGAAGAAGAGACTGTATACCTCTCACAAGGTAAAGGTGCAACATTCTGCATAACGTCCCGCTGACTTACTCAAGTCTGTGAGGGGGCAGATCTTTCACTTTGTCCTTGTCACTTTCTCTTGAATCTCTGAATGTGTATTTCACTGCAATCAACAAAATATGTGAAACAAACAATATTTTAGCAGAAAATTCTTATGATTTGCAAATATCCAGTCTCCACAGATTTTGGGATGAGTAAAATAAATACAGATTGCAGTCTTGATGCTGAGCAAGTAGTCCTCCCTGATCTCATTGACCAGCAGCTCCAGTGGTGCGTTCAGGCTCCTCAGGTAGCAGGGGACCATTGACAGAATATTCTTCAGCCAAAAGTCCTCGAGAGGAGACACATTCTCCAGATCTATCCCTTTCTGGATGTAGTAGTTATATTTCTGACAGGACAGAATATCATAAACCATTTTCAGTAATGGTACTCTAACCTACTGCACATATTGCATGAGCTTAGTACAGGCAAGAATTCCAATAATATGTAATATGTAATAGTAAGTGAAGATAAAGATTGCACTAAGAAAGAAACTTACTGTACCTAGCAACCGCAACCACTGAGACCAACAAAACAAAACAATGATAAAGGCTATATCAAGTGTCTTGAAAAGATTATCTCAGAAGGCTGGGTACAGTGTGTTCCTTATGGAAACATGACAAATAATGTGATATAATACATATATATCAACAAGTGGGCACTGCACTTTTACCATTTCACTGTCACTCTGTGGTGTAAACGGAGAGAGCTGCCATCCTTCCCCTCCTGCTGACTAAAAAGAACAGAGAAAAATGATTGACATATACAGTGTTTACTACCCTAAGCGGTGTAATGTAGCAGCTGTTTAGTAGCTATAGTTTACAGTACAAAATTGCCATTAAACATTTTATCTAAGTGCTTAGTTAGTCATGTCCTTCCTGTGCTGCCAAGACATATAAGGAAACAGAACTGGCATGACAGACAGATTACTAAGCTTAAAAGATGATAAAAATGGTGCAACTCACCATATGAATTTAATCAGAGTTTCACGGAGAGTCTTGTGTTTTTTACTGAGCTTTGTGCGGGTGCTGCTGCAGTGCTTGGACGTCCCAGGGATCTGCACTGTCTTTCTGCTCTGCAACAGGTTCTGGCCTCTGCCATAACTTGTACTTGGTCCACTGACTGTCACCTCACTCAGCACATCTCCTACAGTACACAATTAGCAAACAAAAATACAAACAAAATGCAGCAGCATTTAGGAATATATGTAATATTCTGTATATTTTGTATAGCTCTTGTTTTTCTTTCTTCTTGATTTTATTTGTCCTGTTTAATTTTATTTTAATTCATATTTGGTGTTGGTTTGCTGTAACAAAGCAATTTCCTGTCAAGGATCAATAAAGTACTATTTTATTCTATTCTATTCTATCATACTCTTTTACTTTTTGTGAAAAATGTTATTTTAATTTAATAAGTGAACCCACTTTGTACAGCTTCTTCAGCTCCTTGAGGTTTCTGTTTAACTGGGGGACACAGCGAAAATGAAGGTTTGGTCTCCATCCACGGCCGTTTTCTGTGGACCTGGACAATGAACTTAAACATTAGTGGTGTTTTGGTGTTTACATGAACACGTTAGATGCGTTTGGATCAAATAAAAACATGCAACCTAAAAAACCTAAAGAAATGGCAATGTAAAAGACACTAACGTCGACATTTGACCGTAAAATAACTGAAAAGGTTAGCTTGGTATAATGTCCGGTGGCACAGTCAGTTAAAAGTTTTAGGTTTAAGACATTTTCCAGTCTACATACATAACGTAACGTTTGCTCATTTAGCGTTTATTTAACTTACCTGTTGTGGGTTTTGTGGTAAGAAAGCTACACTGTTCGTAATATTTGCGTTTTTCCGCGCTAAACTCATATTTGTGCAGTGTTATCATACGCTAACGTTCGCTCTTTAACAAACCTCTGTGCCGTTGCTAGGCCCGTTGCTAAGTAAGCAACGGCGAGCTCGTGAACTCCTTAGCACCGGCAAGTATGGCGTTCCGTTAGTGCCAAAATATGTGACATGCGACATAACATTTGTCAGGCAAATATTAGTAAATAAACAAATAATGGTAAAAATAAATTAATAAAAGTGTGCTGAATTTAATAAATAAGGTTTATATGCGTGGAAAATAAAAATAAACAGTGACTGGGTTAAAAACAAAAGCCTCCAGTAATTTAGAAAGATCAGGAAGTATTTTTTTACAACTCTGAGAAAATGATTTTTAGAGTTGTTGCTGTAACCTTAATTGATTTGTTTGTTTTTTTTTAAGATACACAGAGGTACTTGATTGTCTGTTTCAGTTTGTGTGTACAGAGTGAAAGGTACTTGTCAAGTAATAGTTCAGTACATGATAAAGACAGTAGATGGCGCTAACATGATGTATAAATTCCATTTGTATGGAAATCTGTAGTCCACTATCCTCCTGTGGACATAATAAAGTTAGTAACTGTAAGTTATCATGATCAATCAGCAGTAAGTAAGTTTTAATGAGTGTTAGGTTAGGACACCTTCAAACCTCAATTTCAATGTATAAACTGCAGATTTTAAATTGTCTGTAAGGTAGAGCAAGTAAATAACCAGAGCCAGAGTTTATATATATCTATAATGAGGCAGTGAATCTGCAATAATGTAACTTTTTGGCTACTGGCAGTGAAAACAAGCTGTAAATACAATACTGGTATTTTCACTTTTTAATTGGGCATGGCAGATGTCTTGGCAAACAGTTGCCTTCTTACACAATCAGCAGATAAGGGGAAACATTTTTTCCTGGAGTAGTGCATCCACCTGATGAATGCAATTTAAATGTTTTACTTTGAACTCACTCCATCAGTTTGTGAGGAAAAAAGGTTTATCAGCTTAATACTCCACTAAATTCACCAGCTAATGTCTAATTGTGGCTGTCTGGTGCTGAGCAGGTAGTTTTTTGTTTTTTTGTTTTAGTTTTTTTGGAGGATTTATTCACTATATGTTCATCAGAAATTCAGCTCACACAATAAAACTGTATAGATGTCGGAGGGAAAAAAATGAAACTAATGTTAAGCATAATTAACTTTGCTCAATTATATCTCCATTTGTGCTCAAAGCTGATTATCGCAGCAAACAGCCAATGCGGGGCAATGATCCAATGAACAGGAACACCAGTTGGAACCTCGATGTCATCAGCTGAAATAACAGAACACAATTATATTTATATTGCAATATAATTCAGCTGCATTAATTTAACAAAGTGTGTATGTAAGGAATGTATAAGCCATGCATACCTGTAATGCTGATTTGTGTCTCTCTGGTCTGGTTGATGGTCTTCTGTTGGACTCCACAGGTGAAGATGTTGCTGTGTCTCTTCTCCACCATCATTCTGCTGCTGACAGTATAGAAGTCATCAGGATTTCTGACTGTCTCTGTAGGTCCAGGAGGGAGGAGGTTTCCATCACTGTCTGGCCAAAACAAATCAGGCTCTGGATACCAGCCTTTAGACTCACAGGGTCACGTATTATTATTATTATTATTATTAGAAATTAAATTTCTAGCAATTAGACTAATTTTTGCTAGTTACATGTTGCAAATGCCCCAAAAGAAGTTTTATTTATTGGAGATGAGGATAGTTGAGCTCTTTCTGGACAACAGTCTGATGTATTGAATGTAATGATATGACACAGATCAGATCCTTGGAAATATACTGTGACAGGTCTACCTATTCAATCATTTGATTTTAGAGAAAGAGCCCTCCTTTCTTTCTTATCCCACTTGTAAATGTCAGTCACATATCAGTAGACAATGCCATAGGTGGAGGCAACAGATTTGGTGATAATCCATAACTCTCTGGCCTTCTTATCTTTGGACTTTGTGATTATGTTGAATTTATTCTCAGAAGACAGAAAAATATTTATAGTTATAGTTTTAGCAAAGCCATATGTAAAACTTGGGGTCTGTAACTATAGGTAGTTTTAGGCATTTTATGCAATGACTTGGACAACAAAGAAATTTTATAACTTCAACAAGCTAAACCACTGGACTTTGTTAGCATTTAAGCTGCTCTTGTGTCAACTTTTTCACAGTATGCACACGTTAATATAACCTACAGGATAGGAAGGGAGAGTGCTGAATAGTCAAAATAGTAACAAATAAATGTTGTGATGAAACCAGCAGAGGACTCCACTTAGCAAAGAATTGCTGAACAAAATATTTCATACATGAAGTGTCTTCATTGCAAATATAGATAATCACCTACATACTCTGTCCTCATGACGACAGTAAACCTAATCAACTTGTCCACGTTTGTGCAACTGCTATACAACCACTGTGCATTTCCCCAAAGGCTGTCTCAGCAAAAGTGTGTTTTGTTGTTGTCAATATAAGGGAAAAATGAACCAGGGAAACCAACCAATTAAGAAAATGAGCAATGATTTTACTTGATATCAAACACAGGAGCATACATATAATATAGATACCAGTACAGATTTTAAATGCAGTCACTATACATTATCTATGAGCCAAATATCTATTTAACATCAGTACAAATTTGGCAGCAGTATCCAAAATTTGTTTTGTTTGCACTTTCCCAAGAAGTGTCCAGTTTGTGTTGTGCAGAGTGTCTTGTGTGTCAAGTGTCTTGTCCTGTTGAGTGTTCAAGTGGAGTAGTGTGTTAGTGTTGTGTTGAGTATTCTGTGTTGTGATCTGTTCTACGTGTATTGATCCCCGTAGGGAAAAATCAAATTTGACAGCACAGGGGAATGTTGTTAACAAAAAAATAAATTTCAATAAATAACTACACAGCAGAAAGAAAAAAAAGGAATACAATAGGACTAATGGATACAATAGATTTGTACATGTACAAGGCTGCTGTCACATCTGCAAAGGAAGTGGTTCCTAATTCAGCATTATATTCAATGTGCTTTATAAGATGTGAGTAGACCATTAAAGCAGACAACTTGAAATGCTTGACCCCGATTCACACAAATGCTTCAGAGTCTTCACACTATCTACAAGTGGTAATGTTAAGCATGCTTTCTTTCATGCACATGCATTAACTAGGTTTTATATTGCCCTTATGCAGTTATCCTTGCCATATTCATCATGCCAATTATCTTGATCTGGGATAACTACTGTTTGTTGGATGTCAACATTAATTGTTATGGGTTTTGGAGTAACATAACAATAGCATACCATGGTCAGCTGATTCACAAAACCAGAGGGATCCTTGTCTGGTTTTGGAAACTGCACAACCACAGTACACAACTCAGTCTATACGCTTACTCAAAGGGCTAGGTTTGTTCCAATTTCTTAAATACCTCTAAAAATCGCTTAAACATTACAAGTACAGCTTTAAGACAGAATCAGCAACAGGGTCTAAATTTGCAATAACTACTTACAGCACAGACTTCCTCACACACAGAGAAGAAGGGGAAGGAGAAAAGCCTTGCCTTCTTATGAAATACGAGTCGACTCTGTTGACCTTGTTCTCTGTAGTGTTTAGATGTCATAGCTCATTACCAAATTTGGAAAAAAAATGGGCAAAGGTTTGCTTCAAATGTTAGATTCTGTCAGGATGTAGGGTCTTAAAACTAGTTCTGAAGACATGCCATTTAACCATGTTAAAAATCAAATGGGTAGACTGACTTGTGGACAGTGTGAAGATGAGTCTGTTGAACCATTTGTTGAGTGCTAGGCTTCTGTATGGTTTATCATGGGGAAAAACAAATTTGACAGCACAGGGGAATTCAGTTATCAGAAAAATACATTTCCATAAATACCTATGGCACAACAAGAACAAAAATACAGATACAACGATCTTGGTCATTTCAGTTGTACACATGTATACATTAACACTGATTAACATGAATATTATTCATTAATGGCCATAGTTTGGGTTTAATCAGTAACTGAGCTGTGCAAAAGGTGACAGACCACTTTGCAGAGGTTTGCAGGTTTGTGGCATATCGTAGTACTCCGAGGTGGGGGGTCTGGAGGTCCTGTGTCCTGAAGGCTGTGTGCAGGGTTTGGTGAGCTCAGGTCAGGCCCCAACATCCCAGGCTTCCTCAAGGTTGGACATCTGAGTCAAACAAAGAAAAAAAACAGTTCGTATAAAGCAAGCAAAGACTATGAAGAACTGGATAACATATCTAGAGAAAAAAAACCCACACACACCTGAAGACATCAATCCCGTGGAACAGCATCATCATCATGATCATTAGGGAGGGCTTGGTCCAACTTGGCCTCCTTCTTCACAGCTGTCCAGGACACAACTTCACTGGGTCACAGCATCCCACACTGATTTTTCTGGAGCCACAGGAAACTGCTGAAACCACTGCAACCTCAATCACAATATGGCTTGGGCAACCTATAACTAACAAAAAAAAATACACAATGAGATGTATTCCTTTTCCTGTACTTTATTAAATTTTCTAATAATGCCTCTGATTTCTTTGAGTGGACTAACCAAATTCTGCAGGTACAAAAGTTATTTTTTTAGACATTTCAATTGTACCACTGTATACTAAATTTGTGGCCAAATAGTCAGAGCACATTAGGGTAATATCAGCTGCTGCTGTGACAGGACCGAATTGTCAGAACTAAACAAGGGCACCACAGCTAACCTTTTTGCTACAGAGGAGATTTTGGTGTCTCTCCTGGGTCCTCCTTGTGAATACTGGAGCAAACTCCATCATGTCCACTGCCTGGGTCATACTGGGCCAAACTGAAACCAGCCACAATGGGCTAAAACCATCCTTGTCCATTGGTCTGACATTAACCAGAAACAATGCCATGACATTACCTAGATCCTGAATCTAAATGCACAGACTATTAATGCAGACTAATCTGCATTTCAACAAGGTTCAAAACACAAAGCTGGCAACCTGCTAAGGTGATCAAACAGGATTTGATATGTCTGAACTACATCTAAAACTCCCTCCACCCACACATTTCCAACATTGGCTAACAGGTGTCTGTAACTTCCCAGATTCAACTATCTGAATAACACTTCAGACCATGATTGGCCAGCTTGGCGAGCCATTTGGGACAAAGCTTAATGCAGTGTCCTGGTTCGTTAAGCACGAAAAAGCTATTACCCAGTTCTCTACAAAAAGTTCCTCCTCAGCTCCCGATTCTGTAGCTTCCCTAAAGTTCCTCTCTCTACATTAAGCCTAACAATCACACCACATTTTCCCCAGGTCTCATTGTCTCTTCATGTAGCTTTCCAGCATTCACTGCTACTGTTGTCACATCTACGAAAGGGAGCCATTTCCTAATTCAGCTTTGTTTTTACATGCTTTGTAAGATGTGGTTGTAGACTACTGACAAAGCAGACAACTTGAAAGGCTTGACCCTAATTTACCCAAATGCTTCAGACTCTTCACATTACCTACACGTGGTAATATTTTACAAGCTTTCTTGCATATACACTTATATTGCTGTTATGCAGTCTCTAAAATTATCTCCAACTGTTGCACACGTCTTGGAATAAGATCTTAAGAGCATACCATGGTCAGCGGATTCACAAAAGCAGATGGATCCTTGTCTGGTTTTGGAAACTGCACAACCACAGCACACAAAACTCCGTAGGGGTGCATTGGTCTATATGCTTACTTGTAAGGCTAGTTTTACCCTCCCAATTTCTTAAATACCTTAAAGTCACTTATACATTAAAAGCACAACTTAAACAATCAGCAACAGAGTCTAAATTACCAATAATTTTACTTAAAGCACAGAATTCCTCACACACAGAGAAAAAGGGGAAGGAGAAAAGCCTTGCCTTCTTATGTGATACGAGTCGACTCTGTTGACCTTGTTCTCTGTAGTGTTAAGACATCCTAGCTCATCCCTGATTATGACTGCCAAATTTGGATAAAATATGTGAAGGTTTGCTCCAACTGTTGCTGGTTCTGTCAGGACATGTGCACAAAGAGAGGATCTCACCGTGGAATTGTGCTGTCCAACTATGTCAGAAATCAAATGTGTAGATACTGACTGATGAGTAAGAAGAGGAGTCTGTTGAATTTGGACAAATCAAGGTTAAGCATTTCATGCCGTCTTGCTTTGTCAATTGGCTACTGCCACATCTTACCAAACATGTAAAAACAATGATGCCAAAGTAGGAAATGGTTCCCCCTGAAGGTGTGACAAGAGCAGCAGTCAATGATTAAAAGTGACAAAGTATAAAAAAAAAAAAAAAAAAAGGGAAACAAAGGGAAATCCTAGGAGGTAGATCTTCCACAATGGAAATCTTATTTCAGACAATTCCAAACTCATACAAGCTGTCAATTTTCACCCCTGTTAACAAGGGCAATACTTCTAACACAAGTACTGTCCCTGCAGCATCTGGCTCTAATTCTATGCTCTGTTTCTACTTCAATACCTGTTAACCTTAAAACCTTCTCTGGCATTCAGCCCACAGTATGAAGTTTCCATTTCAAGTATGTCAACACCAGGTAACTCAGTATAGCAAATTGTAAAATATATAAATTGGGACACTTGACATCAGTTTGGTTTTCATAGCTATCATTGCTGTCAACCTCATCACCAATAGATTGAAAATTTAAACATATACACCTAAATTGGGTGTCCAGTAGCTTCTTAAGAATCCTATTAGGAGGTATCTGAGTTGTGTCTTTCTGCCAGGTTTACTCTCTCCCAGAGAACCCAAACGCGCTACTGCCCGGTAACAGTCAAGCAATAAACAGTTCTAAGGACAATTCCATGTACATACGGAAATGGCCAAAATATCAAAGTCCGTTGATGCCGCATTTTTCGTCAGCAATTGATGCTACCGTACCCTAGAAATGTAACGATTTGCAGGGGTGGGATAAAATTCCCCTGCCGGGAGGCCTCCCAACATGGCGCACGAATAAACACGGATACGAAACTATACCACTCCAGACCTACCAACTCAAAAGGTTCTACTTGAGACTCCAGTTGAAATTAGACTTGGCAGAGTGAGACAAGCCAACTTTAACTTCAAAATCCAATTAAATGTGAAGTACAGTAAACATAAAACTTATGTCAAAACTTGGGTAGTGATGATCTTGACAGCAACACAACTACACTGGTAATGTAGTAAATAGGAGTAGCAAATAAAACACTACTCTAAAATGCAATAAAGGAAATATTCAAAGCATCACCAATTGGTCTTTATATCAATTTGGAATGAAACTATGAATGACTTTACTCTCAAAGTACAAGGTGTGAAAAGAGGAAAAACTAATAAGCAGTCTAAAACCAATCACAGAATTTTCTCCAGCAATCACAGAAAAACCCTGAAGTTTAGGTGGTACATAGTGCTAAAGGCTCATCATGGAGGGAAAAGATAGACAGACACAGACAATGAGAAACAGCCAAAAGAGACAAGCTAGAGATGGAGAAGGAAAAAAAAAAAACCAAAGACAGAGAGACAAGGAAAAACAAAGACAGACAGACAAAGATAGACCCAAACAAAGCTAGAGACAAAGAAAGAAAGAGACACAGACAGACAAATACAGGCAGGGTGGCCGAGACAGCACAGGCATGGTGAAAACAAAAAAGCTGAAACAACAGAATTTAAAATAAAATGACACTTACTTTTCTTTGAAGCTTCTCATCCAGTCATCTGGGTCATTTGTAAGTGCTTTACAAAGGCAAGTGGACAGAACTGAAGAAACCCTTCAAGTGAAAGGTGTTCCAGTATCTCAAGCAAGTCCAATTACCTTCATATAGCAGCAAAAAAAAAAAAAAAAAAAAAAAAAAACGCTTACTTTTTGTAGAGCTACCTGAAAACAAGTAGCTGCACCAAAGGTGATCCATGCTGATTGGACAGAGACAGAAATAAATAGTCATGGCATGTGCCATGTTCATCTACCAGACTTGTTTCATCCTTACGTTAATGGCCAATCTTTCTGTCCTGTATGATCATGAGTTAAACTGAAGGTAATTGTTATTTTTTGCCATTATATTTAGTAAGATTGTTTATGTTTACATATGAATTTAGTTATTGTCAATTATCTGTAAATGTTAATATTCTGTACTGCTTTAGAAGTGGAGGTTTCTGATCTGTCAGTCCAATAAAGCTAATTTGACAGTCGAATGAAGCCAATTTGACAGTTGGTTGATCAGTCCATTAAAGCTAACCTGAATGTAAGTCCGTCAGACAGACAAAGACAAACAGACAAGGACAAAAGGAGACAGATGAGCAAGACAAGATACAGACAGTCCAATAAAGCTAACGTCAGTCAGACACAGATGACGAGACACAAATAGACAGACATAAAGAGACAGACAACATACATAGACTGTACAATAAAAAAAAAAGTTGACTGTCAGTCTGGTCAGACACAAAACAAAGAGACAAACGGATAAGACAGACAAGATACATAGAGACAAGACACAGACAAAGACACACAGAGACAAAGACAGACACACAGTATCAGTATGTGTGCATGTTTGTGAGGCACGGAGGCCAAGACATAACAGGCTTATTGGAAAAAGACAGTGGATAGGTTAAGTGTAAGGATCAGTGTGTGTGTGTATGTGTGCGTGTTTGTGTGAGAGACAGGGAAAGAAAGGTTTGGCATGGCAGCCACAAATAAGCAAACTGGACTTACTTGTTTGTAGATTCACCAGGGAAAAAATAATAAAAATACGACACCGATTATACAGACTAAGTCGGGTAGAAGAACAGATGGTCAGTCATCTTGGATGGCAAAATTAAAAATAGGCAACCATAGCACTGTGGTTTTGCTAGACACGGCAGCCAAGGAAAACTCAGGGGCTAAATTTGAACAGTGAGACTGCCATGTTGAACAGATTAAAACGAGGAAATGACAGATCGTTAGATCGGCTCGGCGGCCGAGACAAAGTTGGTGAGGGATAGATGGATAAGAGATGGCACGGCAGCCCAAAAATAACAAAAAAAAAAATAACCATGGTACATATAATTATTGTAGACTAATTGGGTGGGGTTGTATTGGATAGTGCGCGAGAAATAACAGATGGTGGAGTCGACTGGTAAGCCGAGACAGTTGGTGAGGATGAGCTGGATAGAATGTACGGCCCAAAAAGCCAACAAAAAAATAGCAAACAAAACATAACCCATAGTGTTATAGGTGGATGGGCTGGACGTGTGAGAAAACCACAGTGCACTGGACGATGGGCCATGAAGAAAAAAAAATTGAAGAAACACAGAGGCAGACGGAACATACAAGTGATAGCCACTGATATCAAAACATGGACTAAGATGGACGGACCAAGGCATTTGCAGGGAAAGGCACCTACACCACACTGCTCACCTTACAAAAACTGTTCCTATCATCTTGCGGCCCTCAAATCACCTTTGACCCCTCCCTGTCATACACCAGAAAAAAAACAAAAAAAGCACTGACTCAAAATGATCAATTCTTTTTTTTACCCACAGAACAATTTTCTGTAAAGAAACTGCTATAGAGAGGGTTTGATATGAACAACAACCAAATGGTGGAAGACCCACTCCTGTGTGGTATATATAAACCTCCATTGGTCAAAGGTATGTAGAAGTTATTAGGTCTAATCATCTAAACATCAGATGTTTTAAATGGTTAGAACAGCGGATAAAGAGGCTAAATTTGAATGGGTAGACTGCCGTGGACTGATAAAAGGAAATGGATGAATGGAACCCAGATCATTGTAGACAAAGTTGGTGAGGATAGATGGATGAGAGATTAGCTGCGGCCCAAAAATAAGAAAATAACAAACAGAGCAGCAGCCCTAAGTTTTGTAGATGGATGGGGCAGGGAATATCATGTTGGATGGATGAACGAGAAATGGATGATCGAGGGGATGGGCTTGACTGAGACAAAGTTGGTGAGGATAGATGCGGATAAGAGATGGCATGGCCCAAAAATAAGAAAATAACAAACAGAGCGCAACCCTAAATTTTGCTTAGATGGATAGGGGCAGAATATCATGTTGGATGGATGAACGAGGAAATGGATGATCGAGAGATCGGCTCGGCGGCCGAGACAAAGTTGGTGAGGGATAGATGGATAAGAGATGGCACGGCGGCTCAAAAATAACAAAAAAAAATAACAAACAAAGACGCAATCCTCTTCTTTTGTAGGATGAACTCCAGATGAAAGCTGAAATTGAAATGAGTTAGTTATGGCACGGCGGCCAAGCAACACCCAGCACATAGTAAAGAAAACCAGCACTTACTTTTGAAGACTGTAGACCCACCAGGACCTTACGTTTGAAGATCCACGAGGAAATTCTGCTTGGAGATCCATCAGGAGTAAAGGCTGGATGACAGACGCGCACACTGATTAGCAACCATGTTGGATGGACAAACCAATGGTCACGTTGGACACACGAGCGCAAGGATTGATTGGCAGCCATGGAGGAAACCCAGTTCCAGTTTTCAGTAAACAGCTCACATTGTATGTTTAAAGCCACTTAAATTTTTACCACAGTTTCAGTTTGCTGATGTTTTTGGTCACACATAGGTCAGATCTCTTTACCTGTGGAGCAAACTTTGAATAGCCTTGTGCAGCTGCCATTTATCACTGGAATAGGGGTTATGGTTATGTAGGCTATGTTAGCTGCCAGAGTTGTCTAAGGTGGTGTATGGTTAAAATTTAAATGTGTCCCAACAGTAATTTCATAGGTTTTTAAAATCTATTTTATTATAGCTTATCATTTTCACTATTTAGAAATAAAGTGGAAGTGTTTGTGTGATGATGATGAGAGACACACAACCCTAATGGATTTTTTATTACAGTCTAATAAAAACTTAACATAAAAAAAAAAATCTAGAGCAGGGCTGAGGATATTTTAATTTTGAGGTAGCCATAATTTTAGTGATAATTTTTTAAATTTTATTTTCACTGAAAAATAAACTGATTTTGGCTGATTTCTATACCGTACAAGCATAACATTTCAATTAAATGTTCAGCCCTACTCTAGAGACAGTTAAGCAGGAAGGCACTGCAACCATCCAACAACAGACTTAAAGAATATAAAAATAGGACTCACCAATTGTAGATTTACCTAAAAAGAAAGGGGGTTAGTGCACAAATATTGATCCAAGCTTATTAGACAGAGGTAGAAATTAATAGTCATGGCACAGCACCACTACAAAAACTATTCCCATCATCTAGTAAATCTCCATCAAATCACTACACTAAAATCCTCCCTGTCACACACTCAAGCCTGTAGAAGTTAAGGACCAATGAACTATTATCTAAACCTATCTGATCCACTAAAGAGCCCTGGAAGAGACCCTTATATCTCTACCACACCTGTCTAGCTCTAACCCTACATCTCACTCTTCCTGATCACACCATCAGTAGCTTAAACAAAACCCAAGCCAGTCTTTTTCTACCTACCTATTTAGGCCTAAAAGTTCTTAAACCCTACAGTCTTCTAAATAAGCTCACTATCCAAATAATAAGACATCTTAATGCTCCAATTGTGTCGGGAGGACACCCCTCTCGACACAATTAAGAGGTCCACTATCTGTTCCTAAACAGAGAAGAAAAACAGAAATAGAAAGACAAACAAGAGACAAAGGGATGGGTGGCCATTTTGGACAAAGACGAAATAATGGGTGGCCAGGGTCAAATTGGATACGCAGACTAAGGCTATGTCGGTTACACGGATGTTTAAAAAAAAAAAAACAGTCATGGCGCAGCAGCCAAGCAAAGACACATAAAGCACATAAAACATTTCAAGCTGCAGTCATGACACGGCGGCCATGGGCAATTCATCTTCAATACACAGCAAAGACAAAGAGAGGGAGGATGTAATGATCAGTGTGTGTGCATGTGTGCGTGCTCGTGAGAAAGCGGCGCTGCAGCCATCCATAAAGAGTAATAAGAAAAATTAGTCTTACTGGTTCGCAGATCTACCTGTAGGAGGGAAAAAAGAAAACAAAAATCAGATTCACATCTCAAGCCTCTGATAGTAATTCTCTAATCTTGAAATTCACGATAAAAGCAGGACATTAAATGCATTTCCCGAGAGCAGTAAAATTAAACATGAATTACATTATGCGCGGCTAATTTTAATGGAAACACTTACTCTTCTTGGGGAGTTTTAAAAGACGACGTCCTCTGGCGTTTTTTCCACACAGCTCACAGGAGGGCTTGGTCCTGTTATTGATAAAGGGGCAAAAACAAGCACATTAGTGAACTATTTTAACTCACAGATGCTCAGTTGGATTACATTAACGCAGCTGTTCGCCGTTGTCAGGTGCACCGCACCTGGACAGGCCGCTTTCCATTAGTTTGATTGCATCGGCTGTTTCAGAATTGCGAGACCAACAGTTTGACTGAATTTATTAACCAACACACACTCAATTTATACTCACAACAACAAACAAACAAAGCAGTCAACATTCACCCTCTGTCGGGCCTTTTACACCTGCTTGAACCAAAATGGAGCGCACGCTCGAGGCCGCGAGGCCTGACGCTTTGTACACATTGTTGCGTTTTTGTGGTTAAAACATCCCACAGGTATTCTCACCATCTGAATTTAATCCATTCAGAACTAATGCGAGTTTACAGCACTGTCCCTCTGAGCGACCACACACCACTCCGACATTCCCTTTGCTAAACTCTGAACTTGCATTTAAATATGGAGACTTCAACCAAAACAGGACATTATGATGCAAAAGCCAGCGTTCCCACAGCGCAGTAAGGTTACACAATGTTTCTCTAAACAAATACAATACGTTACAAACTTTAGAGCCCGACACGCACCGACACAGCTGACAGCGGACTTTAACTCGCGGCTAATTAAGAAGCTTTACAAACCTTTCTCAGTGACTTTCCGAGCTCCTCCTGTCGTTGAACGCGATCGTCCCGGTGTCTCTTCATTTTACCGAACATTTTAAACAAGGGCAGTTTCGTGGTGAAGCCCCCGGGGTTTTAAATTTCGACCCCGCCATGGAACGTTACCGCGCTGAGTTCACCATGGTGTTTAAATTTCGGCGTCTGACGTCATTTCTTATAGTCGGTGGACGCATGCGCTTGATGCGTTAAAGGCTCGCGGAGGGTCGTAATGTTCAGTTAAGATAAAAAACGGATTGTTACTGCAGATAATGAGTTTTCCAGGGGTCAGTGAATGTGTGATTATACCTAGAGGGTGTGGAGCCTGTCAGTCAACGCAGCCACCTATGACAGTGATTGGTGGGAGGCAGCGTACCTGTGATTGGCAGAGTCAATTGAGCGGGAGTTGTTTAGGATGTCAACTCGACGAGCAGCCTGTAAAACTAGGCACCAAATAATTCATTTAGTTTAATCTAATTAAAATGTGCTGTATGATGGTAGTGTAAAAGTATGGAGTAGTATATAATTTGACAACCAACCACACTCACTTTCACACTGAAAAATCATTTCAAACATTTATTGGCTTAAATATATTTATTTGACATAAAAATGTCAGCTGAAAACAAAGTTTACAGACACTTAGAAGGTTATAAACGACAGAACTGGAAACCTTTCATAAATGACCCAGCTACTGAATTATTTAAATTCTACATAAATGCAGAAAGCTGTTGTTAGTACTTTCTATGTATCTTAAAAATATGTTTTACAATAAAATAGAGATATGCACAAGCAGGTTGTACAACATTTTTTATTTATTATTTTTTATATCCAGCTGTGAGTATGTGGGTGTCACTGTGTATTAATGTGTGTAACCCTTCCTCTCCATGCAATGATTCCCATGGACAGCTGCAACAAACAAAATAGTTTTTTGATTTATTTAACTTTAATTCCCTTGATATATTACATCAAACTGTAAATACAGCTATTTACATGAAAATACAAAAGGATAATTTGGTTTTGATCAACTCAAAAAAAAAAACATCTCACAAAAAATATCTGAAATAAAGACATTACCTTGTTTATCAATAGAGTACAAATACAAGAATTTTATGATTAAATACATTCTTTTCATGGAAAATGCTTGGTGATAGCATTATTAATCAGAATAATTTCTACCTATCAGTCCAAACAAGCTACAATAAATTGATACAAATGCATATGTTGATAGTCTCTGGGATACTAAAGCATGTTTAAAAGTCTTATTTGTAACTATTTGTCTGCTCTGTTTAAGATAATTTAGAACAGTATATTCTAATCTGAATATTTTTGTTAAATCATGTGGGGTATCTGTAAATGAGATGAGATGCACTTCAACCATTTATTCCCAGTAAGATCTTAAGTATGGCTGGGGTTTGGGATATTACTATACAGTATGTGCTGGTAATCAGGAAGACAAATGAATATACAGTTCATCAGGCATGTGCTTTGCCTTGCAGTGGCTACTCTTTAAGATGCAAACAGACGTCCACATGCTAGCTGCATTTCTTCAGGCCTGGCAGTGTGAGCTCGTACCTAGAGAGGAAAGAGATGTGGAATATTCTTATAATTAAACTTGAATCAAATAAGTAATGCAGTACAGTATTAGTATTGACCAGAGAGGGCCTTTGCCTCCAACCAGATTTGGGGCAAACAGTGGCTGCTTTCTTACTGAATATTAGACAAGATTAGATGCTGGTTAAGCAGGATTTTCTCTCTTGTACAAAGTAATGACTGCAAGGAAATGTATACAGTTCTGGAGGGAAGTATGAATAGTACTATTCAGCACTCTTCAGCTTAGATCTGATATAATACATCAAAGTCAACTTTGTGTCACATTCATAACAAAACGCCAAGAAATATTTGCAACTACTGTTTCATTTGAATCATAGAAAAGTAGAAAGTTTGGGATCGTACCAGTCTGTGGTGCCTTTGATCAGATCCAACTGTGAAAGATTGACCAGCACCTGTGGACAGAAGCAGAGGATGAAAATTCAGTCATTTATCCACACTGAATTTCAAACTGCAGCGGGACGACAGTAGCAGTGAGGACATTGGTTCTGTAACTTCTGTATGAAATAAAAACTTTGACAACTCTGAAACACAGTGAAGCTGGAAATTTAGCCTTTGAAAACTTGTGTTACGAACAAAAAGACATGGTCCATCACAAGCAGCGTTAACTACCATGCCAATGTCCTTTCTCTCCCGTGTGTGGAACATTTTGTTGTTCTTCACCGCCACATCCAACTTCCTTGTTTGCGCTTCCTGAAGTGACACATCAAACTCAAAGCTGTGATGAAAGAAGGTTGGCAGAAAGATGCCAGGTTAAGTCTCAACCTCTGAACCTTTGATAAACAGTGTCTACATCAGGTCGGCAATCATAAAGCAACAGATAAAAAATGAGCTTACTTGTCATTGAAGACAGGATTGATTGTCCTCTTTTTGACATGTGTCCTCTTGCGGTGTCTCCAGGTTTGGTCGGGGAGCAAATACAGACGGACGTAAGAGTCTGTGCCGTTGTCACTGCAGCGGAATAAGTTCCTGTAGGCAACACAAGGAGTTATCATAGCCACTCCAACTTAGCCATATGACTTTCACTGTCACCCGATGAAAGTAAAATCATTTGGTTCTTTTGTTACGTTTGATTCAGTCACAGTACTCAAACCGAGTAAATACAGAGTAATACCATCAAAATATTTCATCAAAGGTTCTGTTAATGTCGGTGCTGGCTAGCACTAGCAAGGCTGCCTTTTTCTGTTGTACCTGCAAGCGTTAACCAGAACGATGAGTTTGTTCCTCAGGTTGGTGTAGCGTACAGTCAGATGGATCTCCCCAAATGAACCCTGATGATTCCTAATGGCCCTATATTGATTAAAAAACATTTCTTTAATCACACTTTTATTACTGATGCTAAAACACATGCTGTGTAGGTCAGTGGAAAGGTGAGAAGTCAGCACACTGAAAGTCATACACAGAAGTAAGCTCCAGACTCACGCTGGGTATGGGGCTCCCTCTGAAAGGTCAAATCGTGACGAGGCGATGGAGTTCTCCGACAGCAGGCTGTGGGAGTCGTACCGACGCATGTTTGCTGTGGCAGGAGATGACCGCGAGGCTTCGGAAGCCAAGAAAGAGCCCCGGCGGTGAGCTAAATGGTCTTCATTAGAGCCATTCTGGGAATCAGCTGCTCGGGTCGGAGACGAAGCTTGGGTATGGGAGATATTGGTGGAGGAAAGTGCTGGAGTGGTCACAGATCCATTACTTCCTTGGCTGGTCTGTGGTTTAGCTTGTAGAGGAGGATTGAGGGTAATCTTGGGTGGAGGCTTTTCCACAGCAAGAATCTATTGTGTGATTAAGGACAGAACGATGAGGATAAGCTCTCATTAACTAGGTATTTGGTTATATTAAGTGAGTCTCTATGTACCCACCCTGAGCGTGGCCTTCAGTTTGATCTGGCTGTTTGCTCCAGAGCGCTCCAGCAGGAAGCGCTGGTCCACTGTCATGTTGGAGGTGTTGAGGAGGCGACTCAGGGGCAACCTTAGGATGCCAAGCTGAGTCTTCTTCTCATACTCTTTGACCTGAACCGCAAGAATACACAGAGATGTAAAAATATTTAAGCAATGACGAAATTAAAGTCCATACCCCCCTGAAGATATTTGACTGACTGATGGAGGTCTAGGTCTCTTTTGTCAGTTTTCTAATGTGATAAATACATATACTGACACATAGAGGTTCAGAGGGATCATTCCCAAAAAAATTAAGGTGCATTATTTCTGAATATGAAGATTCTGATTAAAATCTGAGGCCTTCATTTTAGCCATGCCAGCTTTGTTGCAACTTATGGGCATGATGGTAGACTGTCTTGGGGTCTGACCAGCTACAGCTGAGTCATGTGTGTAACACTATCTTACAAACCTGAACAGTGAGCTGCTGTGTTTTAACACTGTGCACAAAGAAGGTGAAGCCCTCCTCCCACACCGGGTCTTTAGATGAATATGCAACCTGTGGAAAGAAGACAATGAGTTGTTTTTGTTGCAGCTACTGTGTTGAGTGCTGTGACACATTGCTACACCACAGACGTGTATTTTTGTTAGTACAGCATTTCTGCCCGTCAGTGACATTCCTGCTCTCCTGTTTAGTTAGCAACAGATACAACGTCATTATTTTAATGAATTAAAGATAAAATAGTGTTGAATGTAATAAAATGAGATCATTACCTTGCTTTTTTGAACTTCATTATCAATGGAAAATTCCACAAAGGAGTTGGGATTGGGAGTTTTCCTGGTGAGCTGAAAACAAATCAGTGAAGTAGTGTGTAAATTGTGATAATCAATTATAACTACATAAATAAGTCTATGAAAAAAACTGACATCTGAGACAAAGGTCTCAGAAGGGGTTGTAGAAGGGGAGTTTAACAGCCCTTAGCAGGTGAACTGAAATGTTATTTTCATACACAGTGGAGAAAATCTCAGGAACATTAAGGGATATTAGTTAGTAACTGGATGTATGGGCAGCATGGCTCACCATTATCAGCTACTTTCTGTGCTTGTTTCCCATGCGACACTATTCTGCCTTTTACTCATACAAAAGGAAACTATCAGCAAGCTAACGCCGGGGGTTTGTCTACAGGCATTCTGATGCCTTCCAGGTTGGGTAGGTTCTGCATTCCTCTCTCTAACACACTGCAGACAGAGCACACCATCTGCGACACGTAAAACAGATGTTTACACTGGCAAACAGAGAAGTAACCTTTCATTATGACTGAAGTATTCGAATGCTGCTGTATGGCTGGACCTCATTTTAACATTCCAGGATAATGAAACCTAAACAAGAGGAAATTCAGTGTTTTCTGTCACTTCTTGGCTTTTCACATTGAGACTGTATTTCAACATAATGGCCAGCAGAGGGCGTTCAGAGGCAAAGGCTTCTGTTTACAGGTCATGTTAGGACACAATGACAGGAGAGAGGTTTGTTAAACAGGTCTGATCGAAACATTTCCTTAAAGAATTCCCAGAGTTTGTTTGGAGCTGCCTAAATTACCACATCTTTACAGAAGAACAAGGCTGAGTAGATCAAATGTTAGTCACAGAAACTGTGAAGTTGTCTCTGACCTCAGTGGTAGTGATTGACTTGTCTGTAGCAATCTTAAATCCTAAGATTGTGCGTACAATTGTGCACTGATTTAATGATTATTTAGTTAACTCGAGCTCTACTCTGCATGTTTCTGTAGCCTGAGAAACTCACCCTGAACAAGCAGGTAGAGGAGGAAAGCTAGCCACACGAACACCAGCTGATAATGACACACCCACATAAAATGACAGACATGCACCAGACAAACGGGAAATACCAGCTACGAACAGGGACGCGTACACCTGTGTACACCAACAGAAAGTATCTGGTGTGATTGAGGCTTTCGTCTGACATCAAGACACAAAAAGGACGATCAACTGTACGGCAGTAAAGTGAGAGACAACACACAATCCTGAAATACCTTTCAAATGTACTACATTTTACAGGAATACGGTTTCTCAAGAGAAATCAAAAACCAAACAATAAATGTCCCAGAAGTATTTGACAACCCTTAATGTACATAACCATATGCAGCCACTTCACACGCTGTGGTGAATGCCCAGTGATAACACCTTTGTACAAACAGGTTCTGCTGGAGGAGGGGTTGAGCCTCTGCATACCAAAGATCCCTGGATTAAGTGTCATCATATGCCTGTGTTAAATCAAGTAAAATCTGATATCTTAGGAGCAGTTTGGTTCTTCTGGCAACAGTTAGAGCACAGCCTTTATGTAACTCTAAGCTTTAAAAGCTCTCGTCTTACCCGAGCTTCCTTTGCGTGCTTGTGATGTTTTTGATGCTCTGTGATCTCGCTGTGGTCTTTCTGGTGATGAACACAAAAATACACGTCAGATTTAAGCAACATTTGTTTATCCATGCTGAGTCAGTCCCAGTTAGATGTCACTTACTGGAAGGTTTGAGGCATTGTCCAGATACACTGCAAGCATTGCACAAGCAAGGCCATCTGCAGACTGGGAGAGAGCAATACAATTAATAATGCTGGTAACGAAGTCTAACACAAGTGGCGGCCAGGACGTTGAACAAAATCCTGGTGGCAGTGAATAAACAGTGTTAAACACTGAGATTTAAGCAACACTGGGGCTACTGCACCTCACTCAGCAGGTTGGGGTCATTCTTCAGGGAGAGCCACTGGAGCTTGAGATGAACTTCTCCCTTCTGGATGCCTTCCAGAGGAAACCACTACAACAGCCAACAGCCAGAGAGATTCATTATTCAACATCAGAGACACATAAAGACTTTATCTAGATAGAAAAATCAAGTGAGTCTTATCTTGATTAATTACTGACGCAGTTTCCCCAGGATATTGTGCATGAATAAACCAGGAAACAATGTATGATCCTGTAGTTCCACCAATCATTCTTGTGAACACCCTGTTCTTACCAGCATGAGTAAAAACTAGACACAACTCAACTTCAGCATGCAATCCACAAATCACAGAATTGTGTTCTCATCTGATCGATTTCTTCCACCCTCCCAACCCGTTGCGACACCCAGAAAGCAACACGGTCATAACGAACACGATGAAAACCCTATTCCAATCAACCACAGAATCAGATTCTGACATACCAACACCGAGTCATGTCTCCCCAAACATCACGTCTAGTAATACCATCATTTGTGACACTATTTTACAATCAATCAAACACGTGTCAATCATGGTCGAGACCGAAGTTCAATCGTTCCTATTAACTATTCAACCCTGAGTTTGTCCCAGAAAGTCATTAGATCGAGATTAATGATTAACCAATAAATAATGATAGACCAAGCTAATGGTATTTATAATATTGTTCTTGGTTTTGTTATGTAGTCACCTGAGGTGCAATCGTAGAGTGAGTGATAAAGTCCTCATGACTGAAAGCAGTGCAGTGACTGCCGCAACTCAAACTGTGTTATTTCACTTGTTTGTCTTAATTGATAGCATCCACTCCTCCAGAATCATCTTCATCTCAGGTCCCCATCATACAGTCTCAATCCTCCAACCTTGCCCCAGTCCCCGTAAACCGACCAACAGATAAAGACCATGCCTATAAAGAGTCTTCAGATTTACAGTCATGTCCCAGTCCGCCATCAACCCAACCCAGAGTAGTGCTTAAAGCGATCACTAAAGTGAACGAGGACCCCAGGCTGTTGATCCGAGCAGCAACCGTGAAAGGAAGCAAATCAGTCAAACCAACGAGTCACACCAGTGACTGCCCATCAGCAACCCTGACTGAAGTCTGCCTTCCAAACATGGAACGTGACGATCTGTTCTTGATCCAGAAAAATTGAAAGATTGCAAGAAACCAGAGAACAATCTAATCATCACGTTCCTGAGGTGTTTATCCAGAGGTTTTGCAAAATACTGAAGTTTTTTGTGACACACCGTGACCCCTTCCACATTGGGTTCAAATTCCCCTTGACGGTCTTGCTTTTGAAATGTCGGCTGTCGGACCCTGATCACAGTGAGGGGTCTGACTTGTCAACCATGCACCAACACGTATCCCAGCCACCAGGTCTCTGGTCTCCCCATCAGGTGGATCCCAACCAATAACTCCTGAGGAGCAGAATGATTTACTGTCACCATGGCCCGAATTTGGTGCCATCAAACGATCCGTTTTGATTTGGTGATGACTTGACCCCAAAACACATGATTATCTAAAAAAACGCAAGGACTGCAGCTATGAAAAACGGATAATGGAAACGTTAGCCACTGTCTTACACAACACCCAGGTAGTGGAACCCCATCTGATCCATCTTAACCTGGTTCATATGAAAAACACACGCGATTGCCAAACACCACGAGCCAATGACAAACCATGAGAACTCCAGACAACGAACCATGGGATTGATACCCAAGCGAGACCAGAGGATTTACAACCATAACTAAACAGCAATCCGTGAAGAGACTATTAAGACTGTGGAGACTAACCTGAAGTAGACTGTCTCAAAGGTTATTGTTCTAGTCTGCTGATTTTGGGTCTGAAACAAGAGTTTTAATCATGAAAAATCACACAGCTTTCCATGTCACAAGATGATGAATGACCCTGATATGCCACCCACCGCCCATGACCGAGTGCAGTGGACTCCTCCCAACCAGTGAACTTGACCAATGATGGGTTCAAATAACCCCAATCATCCCCTGAGGAAGATCCAGGACTGCCCATGAACGCCAATCTGAGCATGATCTGAGGATTGGCGTAACAGAACGATGACGCCCACCATCCCTGACACTGTGACTGATGAGTTCCACCGGCCAATGTCCACACCCTGTAACCGTGACCAGGGAACAGTACAGGAGCAGTGACCGAGGAAAAACACCCAACACGAGACAGGTTCCACAAAAATATAACCAGCCAACCTTATATCCATGTTCTTCTGATCCACTTTATCCA
>BRZM01000507.1:36775-53179 GCA_033238685.1 Lates japonicus
ATGATCTTTGATTCGGCCTGGAGGTAGGTGTTACTGGCAGAGTAATGCGGTAATGACAAAGTATTGCCATGGCAAAGGGCAGTAGCTGAAAATTTTAAAAATGAGTTTAATTGTGGCATCAAAACAAACTATACAAACAACTATATTACAGGGGAATGGCATATTGTCACTTGCTTGAACTGTCTCAGTTTGATTAAGATTAAGGATAACAACATAATGTCTCACGTTCTTTCCTCGTAACTCCTGTTGACCATGTTGATTGATAGGGTTCTGAGTGGTGTAGCAGGTGCCATCGAAGAGGCGTTTCTACGTTGTTTGATGACTATTTCTCTGCTCCATCTCATAGCTTTTTGATCTGGGCTCTTCCACAGTACAGGTTCGGATCCTCTCAGTCTAGAGGAAAGTACATTTTAACAGGAAGGAACAAAGTGGCTGAGTGGTTGAATGGATGAAACAGTTAGTCATATGACCAACCCTACTAATAACTTTGCCAATAAAAGAAACAACAACAAAAGATTATGCATTAAATACAGAGCAGTAAATGTAGACTACGTATTAACAGTTCGATTGCGCGAATATGGAATTTCAGGATTTCATTGTACTCTGTTGTTCCAGCATTGTTCAGGACATCAGACATGGAGTGTTGGCGCATTGGATTCAATGCTCAGGTATGTCTTCATCTAGGGGCAGAATAAACAATTTAATTTTTATTATTTCTAGCATTGTGCGTTTGGCATCAAAGATTTAGTCTATGAAATCAGATGTATCATGTTGAGCAACTTTACCAGTTGCTACTAAATTATTATCTTTGTTTGGCGGAACTCAGAAGCAGAACACAACAAATAACAAGTCTCCATCTATCAGTCAATACCTTTCAGTCTATTGACTCTCTTTATCTGAGGGTTTGTCCCTTGCCATCAGTGCTTGATCCACTTGGCATGGTGACAGTGTGAACCCTGACCCTGAACTGTAACTTTGACATTTGGTAGCTTCTTGTCCAGTGCTTGCTCAAGTTTAAAGTTGGTCATTGAGTCAAAACTCTGAAACTGAAAGCAGCTTGCTGTAATTGCCAGTCTGCCACCGTGTCGCCATCCGCGTTCTCTTCAGCTCTCCTCATCTTTCACCTTGGTCAGCATCTTGTGGATCAGTGGTGTGGCTTGGAGCACATCCTTGCTGAGAATCCCTCAATGGTGAATGAGGCTTGAGCCATCTTGCTCTCAGTCTTTATGCTTATGCCCATGGTCTTCTGGATGTCGACAATGCGCTGGTGGTCTGCATCAGAGAGGCTAAGGATGGCATTGTCTGGAATTGTGAAGGTGTTTAGTTCTTTTGCTATCAGGTCATTGATCCACTGCTTAGCTGAGTCCATGTTAGCCTGTGAGTCACTGCAGATGTGGAAGCAAGCTGGGTCTACTTTCAGAGGCTCAATGACAAAATCCCCTTCTTTCTGTGGCTTGCTAGTACCTCCACTACCAAAGAATGCTGAAAAAATAAATTCCAAGGCCTACATTAGAAAAACTGATTAGGGATTGAGGAATATGAACACCAAATTATTCTATTCTCTGTACTTACTTTTGATTTTGGTGCCAATGTTTCCCCAGAACTCACTTTTCTCCTTAGGGTCAGTGACATCTCCTTGTTCTCTCTGCTGCATACTGTTGTAGAAGTCTTTCAGCATCGGTGTTTGGAAAATAACTATCAATTGTCTTGAGAGAGGAGCCAGAAATGTTTTAGCTCAACATCAATCACTGCGTCCAACATGGCATCTGCCACCTGCACCGTGCTTTTACGATGCCTTGACCTAAAATGATACATCATAAATTACAGACTCTTACGATAATCAAATTCTGCAGCAGGGTAGAAAAGCATGATCTGAGTAAGAGTCGACTGTAAAAGTACAAGCAGTCATGTCTATGATCACTGTCTCAGAAGCCAAACCCCTTAGCTAAGACGTTCCATATTATAAACCTCACCTGTGCCAATGGCGGGGAATGAGACAGAAGTGTATGAGTTTGTCACACACATTTGGAGAGCATCTTTCACAACCTTATTGATTTTTATTGGGTCCGTCTGTCCGACCAGGTGGAGGATCTTCTTACACTTTAGGTTACCTGGTTGGGTCGTTATCATGTCTGATTTGGGCTGGGCACCTAAAGATACAGACAGTAGACTTAGAATGATTTTGTGTGTGTGTGCATTCTGGTCACTTAAAAAAAAAAAAAAAGAACTGGGTTAATAATTGACTCTGTAATCTGGGTGTTGTAGCTAAATGTATAAATGTTTCCTTACCAAGGGTTTGGCATTCGGCTTCAACAGCCTGACCAGCTGCATCCAGAATAGCCTTAGATACTCCTAGAGGAGGAAAAGAAATGATACATATCAGCAAACCTGATTGCTGTGTTCAATAATTTCCCTGAATGTTACTTTTAAAGTATAATTCACTGTGTGTAAATATTTATATTTAGATCTAAAAAAGGAGCTAGAATCAAGCTTGATCTTAGATATGGTTAAAACTTAAATTGAAATGAAGTGAAATATTTCAGTTCTTGCTGTCATTTACCTGACTTAAGAGAGAAAGTTTCATTGGAGGAGTTGACAATAACATCAACGGTCTCCTTGGTTATGTCTCCTGTGACCACCTGTATAGCCACAGCTCCCATTTTGGTCTCATACATTCCTGAGCCCGAAACAACTTTAGAGAAGGGACCTTATGGCAGCAGACACAAGAAAACAGCAGTGCTATAACCCATTGAGTAAATATCAAAGTGATTCAGTATTGGTAAAATTACCTATTAGTTGATCAACAAAAGTACAGTATAATTTGAGAATTACTGAATCATATAAATAATTGAATAAGTAAGTAAAACTAAAAAGCATTTTCTGTTACGACTTTATAATTACTTATTAAAATTTACCTGCTTAATTACAAAATGAACATGCACTGTTGCCTACCTGTACTTTGCGGAGAGCTCGTGGACACTGGAGCACCTGATGCATTGGGGTACATCTTCTTAAATTCATCACTAAAAACCTGGGGACAGAATCAAAGAGATGTCTTCTACCAAAGCACTCACAAATATTATGGAAGTATTACGAAAGCAAAAGTTAAAAAAACACAAAAGTTGTCATTAAGTCTTCTGGTCATGGAAGTACTACAAAGCTCCTCTTGTTTCCTTACCTGGATAGTCTGTGCATCTCCTGGGAAAAGGACGATAACAACCTTCTTCAGGTGCTTGGGTTGTTTGTTACTGCTGAATGCTGAGATTTCATTCGATATCAAAGAGAACACAAGGTCCCTCGGGAAACCTAGGTTTCCAGTGCCAATGGCAGGGAAGGATATGGAAGCCAGACCAGCAGCCTCTACCTTTTCTAAGCAATCCTTGAAAATGGAACTCAAGGTCTGTAAGGCAAAGCATAATCACCATTAATATAGAATACTGAAAGTGTACATTGCTGTTTGACACACAATACACGTGATATAAGAATTTACCTTTTCAGATGTGCCTTGCCCTTTGTCCCAGTGAGGTGCGACTGCATGAAAGACTTGTTTGCTCTTCAGCTTGCAGCCGTCAGTAACGATGACCTCACCAAGATTAGCACTGGCTTTCTGTGCAGTTACCAACTGCTGAAGTTTGGGCCCAGCCACACCCAAGATGGCACTTGAAACTGCCCCTCTGTTCAGTGCAAGATCTTCAAACACTGTATTGACAGTCACCTCCGTCTAAGAATGTGTAAAGAGAATGTTATAAGTTATATATTCTTCAATTAACAACAACTTTTTAGGCAATAAGTGCTAAAAGAGTCAGTCTGAAAAGAATCGCCCCATGATACTACATCCAGTTATAGAGCTAGAGGATACAGATAGCTAGAGGCTGACTGACCCCAGCAGCTACTGCTTCATGCATACAATGTTTCACTTTTAAAAGTGTTAGGGAAGGATGATAAAAAATCCAAATTACCTTGGCATTCTCGATATTTCCTTTGGTTAGAATGATTTCCAAGCCCTCTTTGGTCTTCACTTGACCCAAACAGTTTGGGTCAGATCCAGCAGATGCAACATGTTTCAAAAATGGAGACTTAGTGGCTTTGGTATGAGGAGTTTGTTGAGAATGACTGACGCCGTGATTTCCAAACTCTTGTCTGACAGCTGCATCCATGGCCTTAACAACAGTGTCGTCATTGTTCACTAAATGGATCTTCTTTAAGGTGCTGTCATCATACTTCTCATCGCAGTACTCCTTTACTGCTTTGACGATGGTTACTGCACACAAACTGAGATTAAAGCCTTGGCTTCTGCTGATGGCAGGCAGAGCCACAGAGATGCAGCTGCGCTGTTCAGCAAGTTCTAAACTTCCTTTAACAGCTTTTTTCAACTGTGCCAGAACCTTGGAGGTTTTCGCTGGATCAAACTTGGGTCCCACTGCATGGATAACGTATTTGCAACAAAGCTTCCCCCCAGCATTAGTTATGACACAGTCTCCGGGTTTGAGCTGTCCCCTTGAGTTAATTATTTGGTCACATTCAACCTGCAACTGAGGACCTGCAGCGCTCAAAAGTGCTCCTGCAAGACCTCCATTATGTTCCAAGTCCTGATTAGAGGCATTGACAACTGCATTCACTGGGTAGCTGCACATATCTGCCTTGCAAACAGCTATTTCCACTCCATCAGATGTCTGAAGCTGATACACAGGTTTTGGTCCTTGCCTCTGGCCCAAGTCAACATGTCCACCACTCGTCTCATCAACCAGTTGCACCAAGCAGTGAGTTTCACTCCACAGTGAGGAAACATACATTGTTTCTTTATCCTTGAAGAATTTCTTCACTCCAGGCTTAGAGATGTTTAAACTTTCAAAGAACACAGTACTGACCAAGTCTTCAACCAAGTTCTTACAATCTGTGACATCAACTCTAGAACCACATAGACAGATGGCCTCCTTTCTGTAAGACACCTCCACTTTGTCTTCCACTACCTGCATACAAGATGTGTTGATTTTTTTAATGTACTCAACTATGGTGTTGGGCTTGACCACAACAGTTTCTTCAATTTGAGCGTTCTGTGATAAGAAGTCATCAAGCTCATGGCTAACTTTTATGACACTATCCTTGTGGCCAGACACTACGACTTGTTGGCCAGTGGCGTGGATTTTAAGTCTCCTGCATGACTTACTGTTGGCATCCTCTAACTGACTAACCAGTTGCTGCCACTCTGGTTTCTTCAGGACATTACTATCTTCAACATCAACGTGCTGGGACATTAGCAGGTTTCTCAGATGGTCTTCGGCATCATTCAGATCTCTGTCTGAAGCAGCAAAGAGCTGTACCCTTTGTGCATTGATCTCAAATGCTGCATTTATTCCCTTAGATGTGAGGAGAGCATTTGTAAGCTCCTCTGGGTCTTCATCCTTCAATAAGTCAAGCACAAAGTTATCTAGTTCTAACTTCCGTTGTTTCAGTGCAAACATTGCATCAAATATAACTTTTCGTGCTGCCAGAATTTCCTCACTTAAGCCAGTTACTGTCAAATCTGGACTGTCTTTCCTGAATGACATTTTGAGTTCTGGATACACTTGTAGCAACTTGTCCTGAAGGCCGTCTTGACACAGGATGTAGAACATTGATGGTGACACCTGGATCACCTGGGTTATGCATGCTTTTTCCCTCTGTATCCTTTTGACAATCTTATTTACAACTTCAGGAAGAGTTTGCTCAAGTCTGTTGACATCACCCACAAGGCCGACCACTGACAAGACACCACTGGCTTTATCAGTCACTATAACTACATCCTCATTCTTGAGCATCTGTCTGATGTTCTCCTCAGTCTCTTCCCACACCTCGGACTCTAGTGGAAACTTCAGGGATTTGAATTTTGACACAGCTTGTGCAAAGGCTGAACTCACAGTATCCTTCCACGCTTTGATGATGGCTTTGGCATCCTTTAGCTGAAGCAGTGAAGATACAGGACTCAAGCTAACAGTGGGTTGACTGAGGTTTACTTTACAGAAGTGTTTAGCTAAGTCACTGTGAATAGTCTCTGCTGCTGATTGATTGTCTTTTAGGTATCTCCAGACAACATTGTCCATGGGTTCAGAGATGGCAGCAGGGAGCTTTACTGAAGGCTTGTCTTCGCCATAGAGGGCTGTTCCCAAAGATTTATAAAGAGGATAAACTCTGATCTCTTTCTTTTTGATGCAATGCTTCTTCTTCATTATTTTCTGAACAGCTATGGAGAAAAAGATTACATTAACTGTCAAATCATCTAGAATTCAAATATAGGCCATAACCTCTGATTTTATTATACTGCATGAATACTGACACAGAAATATTCAACATCTACTGTAACTGCACTACCTTTGTGGTCTTTGAAGGTGATGATGGCACACTCTTCCACTTCATTAAGTGTGACGTTTTCCACATTTCCAACTTCATTCTCAAAATACAGCTGAAGGAGATCTTCATTCAGACCTCCTATGTCTTCAATTGCAACTTGCTCTGTGACCTCAAGAGGCCGGACTGATAAGCCCTTATTGGTGAACATCCTGTTTTGAGGGCATCTTGTCACAAAGTCAGTGTTTTCTGTAAGATAGTGATTAAAAAAGGTAGTTAGGTGATAACCTTTCCATAAAATAACACCAAAAAATAAACAGCTCCTCATGCTTTTTAGGAAAAAGGGTAACAGCTTTGCAGAGACCTTTGCATTCTGGTAAAAAACACTTAATTTAAACATAACTTTCTTCACGCACACAATAAATGAGTACCTTTTCCACTCTGGAAAGTAACCACAGCAGAGGAGATGCCAGGAATGATTTCCAAGGTGAACCCCGGTGGGGCTGATGGAGAATCGAGATTCTTTAAAACATTCTCCACCAGCATCTCCAAAAACTCCTGACTTAACGTCTCTGGAATATTTCCTATAACAGCCGAGGTGGAGCACGGCTCTTCATCTGCTGCGTCATCGTCTCCACCTTTTGCTTCTGTCTGAACTTCAGGTGCAGGTTTGAGTTCCTCAGCACTTGACTGTTTGTTGTGCACAGCAACATCCGCTGTTAATGAGAAGATGTGGAGATTAAGTGACCAAACACACATTTCTGCCAGGTGTTTCTCACATTATTTCAGTGGTGAACCCAAATACATTTCCCCATAACTTTTTTTTAAATTCATTGTCCTTTTGTATCTTCATTATTTTAAGTGATGCTTAGGTGAGTGCAAGATTGATTTTACAGCCCCTCCTGCTTCCCTCTTGAGACAGTAGCACATTTTAAAATATACCTGCTTGTGTATCATTTTCTGAGCCTGTCCTAAATAAAAACTTCAAGGATAACAACATTTCTTTTGCACATCTTTAGAACCTATCTACTTAAAACAAGTCAGATATTACTGGGCTGTGGTAATTTATTTTCATGTTATTAATGATCATATGACACTTAACAAACTAACCAAATAGACCGTAGTTAAGCAAAAAAAAAAAAAAAGAAAAGAGAGAGAGAGAAAGAGCACAGGAGACAACTGAAAATGAAACTAACTTTATGTGCTATGTAATGCATTTCAGGGACCTGCCACTGTAAGGCTTAGTTTAATGTTTTATTAGAAATAACATGTCTAGGTTTAAAAATATTGAGGGGCTATCTTTTATAAAATCAAACCTGGAGGACAAATAAAAGATCAACAGACACACCGTCCATATGATCATGTTAAGATGGTGATTTGTTGTGTTAAGGCAGAAATGAAAAGTATTTTAAACTTCAAGGAACTGGAAAGAGGATATTCTTCCTGTCGATCAACCTGCAAATCTCCGCGACTAACTTCCCATGCTCGACGGTCTCTAAAAACACACTAATGCAATGTTTTAACCAAATACAAGTTCAAGTGTAATAACCACACTATATACTGTACTACTACCTTGTAAAATAAAAGTCTACAAAGCTTTAAACACAGAAAAATATGCAAAGGTTTGGCCTGGGAGTGTGGGAGTTGACTGATCTGAAAATATTTGGCCACAGAACATGTGGACATGACAAACCAAGCTGAGGTCTGATTTGAGATTTCTGTTTTCACCTCAGATTGGTGTGAGAACTTGTGTTTGGATAGAACTACTTATACCCAGATATATTCACCAACATTAATGAAGTTAATAACTTAATTAACAAACTTTTTGTCAGTCATATGCATGCAGGTACACTTTGTCCCTGCAAAATCACAACAGGAAACTGAATCATGAATAAATCTATTTCTGTTTATGGTATAGTTTTATGTCATGTAACTGTTGTACAGTGTATGTACAACATGAGATGACACTGTTACAGAGTAAGGAACATATTGGTGTTACTTACACCACTCACTACTTACATTTCTTGTTGAGTTTATCAGATGGAGCCTCCTGCACAGAATAAACAAAAATATTTTTAGTCAAGGTTTAGGATGACTTTGGCATCTTGGGTAACCAGCTTCACTTGGCACAACGCTCTAAATGTCAGGTGGTTTGAAGAGGAATCCAAACAGACAAGTTATCAGTATTTGTGTCAAAGAAACAACTCCCTTATACAGATATGCTTTCCACGTGTTTTGCAACTCTGGTTTAGACCTTTGTCATATCCAAACAACAGGAAATCACTTTTTGGTTTATGATGAATCACATGACTATCAGGGCTCTCAGTCAAATTACAACTAAATTCCCCAACTGAGAGTACGAGGAGGAACTGCAGGGTCTCCTGCAAATATGGAACAGTTATAGGAATATGTATGATACTTTACTTGAAGTTAAGACGTAAGAATAATGTCATACAGCTGACCTCTCCATACAGGCCACAGAACACCTGCCCACTGTAAATGACAACACAAGAACCCTGTACTCACGTGGAAATAACACACACACAGCACTCACTGACAGCTTCTGCAGTGTGTGAGTGATTTCTGACTAACTTTTACTGTACTTTACTCTGTACACTCTCTTACCGGCGCTGTTTTCTCATCGGGAAGTAAGCGGACGGTCATCTTCAGGACGCCTTTATCCAAACTGATCTGATGCGTCTCCTTCCCCAACACATTTTGCTGATCTGAATAAAAGAATAAAAATAAACACTGAAGCATTCTCTGAAAAAACAAGTCGATTGATAAGGATGGAGGTAACATTACTTTTATCGGACCACACTCACCCTCCTCTTTGCGGAAGCGCAGCACCGCTGTCCTGCTGCCATTTTTATAGTCAACTTCACAGTCGCCACCGTTGGATTTCTTACTTTGAAAGTATTTGACCAATTTAATTTTTAATCTCGGTATGTTGTTTTCTTCGAGCTCAACGAGCAGAGGAT
This sequence comes from Lates japonicus, assembly GCA_033238685.1. Lineage (NCBI taxonomy): Eukaryota > Metazoa > Chordata > Actinopteri > Centropomidae > Lates > Lates japonicus. Next base: position 46,081 of record BRZM01000507.1, read on the forward strand.
ACGAATACGCGTCGGCCATGACTGCTGGCCTGTCTGCCCTGCCTTACTTTCACTTTTGTTTCTTTGGTAATGAAACCGTGGCGTTGTTATTGTCGACGTCGTTACCGAGGGAAGCCATAAGGTGTTGACGCAGAATGGGCTGTAGCAAAAGACAGGAAACTGGTATTTAATGTTCATATGAAAGAAAAAACATCAGGTTAAACTTGTACATAACTTGGCTATCATCCCGAGAGACAGTTTACAGGAATCCGCACCCTGTCTTACTCTTTCACTTTCTGCTTCTGCTCGGTACTTTCCAGCTCAAAGTGGGTGAGTAGATTAAAATCAATGCACAGTATTCTTTCTTTAGGCTGCAAAATAGTATGGTTTGCTGAAATGAATATCAACGTCGAAATACGTGCAAGACTTTAAGGTTACGGTTAAACACGGCATCCAGTTTTGTGGTTTATTGTCATTTGTTTACAGTGAGTCAGTCAGGTCGCTCACGGTAACACACGTCGTATAACAACCTAGATAAAGAAAATGGCGGTTTGATTTAATTATTAACAACAGAACTGTCTCCACTTGTCAGATTCAACTTATATAGTATGAAACAGACGCATAAAGTGGCAAGTGATTATTTATCAGTTAAATAGTTGTGTTATAGCCAACTTAAAAATGTTGGACTGCAAATGCACGAAGGCAAAAAATGTGCAATGTAATGCACAAAGTAACTAGAATCACTCACAAATATAAAACAGTGGATAATGGTGAGTCAACTGCAGGGTTATTTCGAACAAGATGCAGGACTGAACTTTGAATCGTGTTTGTCCTCTCGGGACAGTTTCCACATCTATGTTCCCAGGGTCTAATGTTCCCCAGTTTAATACTCTGTTAACACACATGAACCTTCCTGTTGTGTTTGTATCGTGCTACAGTTCAAGTACTTTTCTGGGGTGATTATATTGAGAGTGACACGGCAACGCTAGGCAACAGAAAAAAACACTTGAGGAGTTCCCACAGTAATCCGGGTCATATTCATGTGCTTATCGAGCTGAGGAACAAAGGACTCTTGGATAATTGGACCCTGGGAGAGAACATATGTAGAACTGGGGAACCACATAGGAATGACTCTATCCATACTCTTGAGTTTTTACCACATCTTTCTTGTAAACTACCATTCTACTGTATACTGAGCATATTAGTGCTCTCTGTCTCCATTTAGTGGAGTAAAAGGAAACTGCACTTATATCTAATAAGGAATGTACATTTGAATTTACTTCCCAATGCATAGAAGAGTATTTCAGACCTGATAACACCGCCAGTAGTATGAAAATGAGATTATTATTACGTCCACAAAACCCTGATACAGTTTATCACATGGGTTCCTGATGCTCAGGTAACAACTAACACAGCTGCTGCAACAAATAGCCTTAGTGTCTTGTTTATGGAATGAAACAATCTCATTAAAATACAGATTCTGTGGTGAATATGTCTTTATATTTTATCAAATCACTGCCCTTTGATTTATTAAGTGAAGTCTATACCGTTCTTCCAGTTTTATAGATAATCCCATTTCCAATTCATGCGACAGTGCCCACAGTCCTAAGTGAACATGTAAAGGTGTATTCAGCCATTTGTTTTGTCTCTTATGTTAATCCAGTTTGAAACACAGCAGGTGTATTCTTGATGTTTGAATTAACCACTGGTGTTTACTCATTAGAATTTTTTCCTTAACTCTATTTAGGAACAATGGAAGGTAAATTAGATTTTCCTCTTCATGGGCCTTCACTTAACATCGTGAGACAATGTGGACCTGGTCTGAGTGATATCCTACAAAGCAAATTTGGATGTGTGGCAATTTTCGAGGCAGTGGATTTCGAAAGAGATGTGAACTTTTCACAGTATAAAAAGCCTAAAGTTGTCCCAGAGAAAAGGTTTGCTGTTAAGTTGAAGACAGGTGTTGAGGTGTCTGTGTGGAAGGCTGATCTCACCAATTTCAAGGTGGATGCTGTTGTGAATGCTGCTAATACCGGTCTTCAGCATTACGGCGGCCTCGCTCTAGCTCTGTCCCAAGCTGGTGGCCCTCAAATCCAGAGAGAGAGTGATGATTACATCAAAAGAAAAGGAACCTTGAACACAGGAGATGCAGTTATCGGCGGTGCTGGGTTACTACCATGCAAGGGGATAATTCATGCTGTGGGTCCACAACTGAAACCATATCCCACGAAGCATGAATTTTCACAGGCTGAACCACTGTTGAAGAAGGCCATCAGGAGCATTCTTGACATAGTTCAGAAAAACTCTCTGAAGTCTGTTGCCATTCCTGCCATAAGCTCGGGACTGTTCAACTACCCTCTGCCAGAATGTGCAAACACCATAGTGTCCACTGTGAAACACTACTACGAAAACGTTTCCCGTCAAAGTCATCTACCTGAAAAGATCTTCCTTGTGAACCACGATGACCCTTCAGTGAATGAAATGATGAGGGCCTGCCATCAGATACTGGTCCAGAGCTCATCCAAGACGTACAGTCAGGCAGCAGCTCCCAAAACCTCAACACATACTGTCCAGCTTGGAAATGTCCGCCTGATACTGGGGAAGGGTAAAATCGAGGACCAGCAGGTAAGAATCTGAAATGGTTCTTCATTATTTAGTGAATTGATTATGTTCTTATTTTATGCATTTTAGTATGAATTGCTGCTTGTATGAACATAACTACAGGAATTGTATCAGGGCTATAGCAGTCAAATGAAACAACAAACGTAATTTTGTTATACACTCTTGTATTTTATAATGGTAATTAAATTTTGAATCTTGAATGTATTCTTTAGTTAAACAGCCTGTTAACAGGTGCTTCAAGTCAAATTTTTTTGTGTATTGAGTGTTTTTTTTTTTTCATGGCTTCTGAATACTTACCAATAAGCTGTCTTTTTGTACTTATCTCTTTTTATTCACCATTGATGTTTTTGTATCCTCTCAGACAGATGTCATCGTAAACACTGCATCACCAGACCGAAATTTGAGCACTGGTGAAATCTCCAAAGCTTTATCGCAGAAAGCTGGTTTTAGAATGCAAGAGGAGATTTATAGTGCCATTCCAAAAGGACATATCATTGTCACAAAAGCCTACTCCTTGATGTGTAAAGAGGTGTATCACACTTCTTGCCCCAGCAGGGGAATATTGGCAGCACCGCAGGTATGTTATGAGTTTAAGTCTTGTGGGGCATTTAAATGAAAGGTGAAGATATGAAATGGTAATGTATAATATTAATTATCTGCTATATATGAAAGTGTAAATAATCTAGATTAAATTTGTCACATTTGAATGCAAGAGTTAGTTTGAATTTGTCTATGTCTCTGTCCACTTATTCATTCATTACAGACCCTATTCGATTCAGTATTGGAATGCTTATGGACGGCAGGTACAAGTAAACACAAGACAATTGCCTTTCCTGCCATTGGCACTGGAAACCTCGGGTTCAGTAAACAAGAAGTTGCCCAGATCATGTCAAATGCAGTGGCTAACTTTGCCCAGAAGTACCTAGATATGATGGAAGTCCATTTTGTCATATTTCCTTCTGACAACAGCACGTTTAAGGTTGTATTTCATAACATGCGGTCATGATTTTTGAATAGTATTATCATATATGTATATGTGTGTGTGTTTTGACCTTCTTCCTTTTTTTTTTCAGGCTTTTGAGGAACAAATGAGATCTCTCCAGCGAAAGGCATCTCAGTCCAACTTTACACAAGGTAACAACACAATTTCCATTAACTGTAAACAAGTATCCAAGTATTTTGATGGGGAGCTGATGGTGATGAAATACCTCATACTATTCTGAAGCACTGCAATGGCTGTAATTTCACCAATTAAGGCCTTTAAAAGGGTTCCTATTCCAGAGGGTTACTGTTTTCCATTAGACTCATTACAAACTTGCTAGAGACAGGAAATTCATGACAGTGATCATTTTTATCACCATTATTATTGTGGTGTGATGGTAGAATCCTGGGCAGCAGCAATCATGAAGAAACTCTGCTGATATCAGGAAGCTACTACATTCACATTATCCTTCTAATCTGACTTTAAAATCCTAGATCCTGCTTCTAATTTCATGAATTCCATTCATGAAAACAGAATAACACTGACAACAAAAGGCAAGACTGGAACGACTTACCAATCTAAAACAAGTCTCCAGTTGACAAGGTGGCTACCTGGAACTGGCACTGAAACTGAGGCACTGACTGTTGTTTTTATGTCTTCTCCACCAGCACTGGAGCACAAAGCTGACTTCCATGACAGCAAACCTCCCACTCCACAGATCAGCCTGAGGGGCGACTCTGATGAAACAGTGCGCGAGGCTGAACGATGGCTCAGTTGCCTTCTCAAATCCTCCAAAGTCACTATCTGTAACAACTTCATCCTGCGCTTTGGAGAGGAAGAATATCAGCAGTTGTCCCGTCTAACCAAGAACGGCGTTTCCATTGACGAGTCTTTCGACAGAGGTCGTGCAGAGATAACTGTGAGGGGGAGTTCACCTGAGGATGTTGTAGTTGCCGGGTTGCAGGTGGAGGCTGCGCTCCTCAACGTCCAGAAGGAATTTGTCAGAGAGGAAGAGAATGCCATGTGTCTAATGTCGACGAAGGGTGTGTCCTTTGACAGAAAGACGGTTGATTCTCGCAGAGCTGCGTTCTCAGACAGATCATCTCAATTTGAAAAGGAGTGGCTGCGGATGGTGAAGGTACAGAGTGTGGAACTGTTGTTGCTGCAGGTGCCTTGTTTTTCACCAGTGCTTGACTGATGATGTTTTTATTTTATTTAGCTGGAACAAGTGGAGAACAAGTCGCTGGAGATGCTGTTTAACCTCAAGAAGACACAGCTAAACTGCCTCAAGTCTCAAACAATGTTTCAGCTCATACCTGCACAGTTCCGTGAGATGGTTAGCCATACTGGATTCCATACAGAGTATGCACCACCTACAGGTATGAAGTATTTGATAACGTAACCTATTTTTTTGTTTATGTGAGGTTCATTTCTCGGGTTACAATTGGAAGTATAGTTTTACAGACAGATAACATCAAATGTAGAGAAGCTACAGAATAAGATAAAGAATACATGTTATTCTTGTGTGTGTTTCTCTATGTACAGACCCAGCGTACGGAGAGGGCATCTACTTTGCTAGCACAGTGAGGAAGGCCATGGAGGTGTGGAAGGAGCGAAATGAGGAGTATCTGTACTTCGTGGAGGCTGAAGTGCTGACAGGAGAGTCCACCCTTGGTAAACCAGGTCTCATTCTGCCACCTACCAAGCTTACAGATCCCCATAGTCTGTATGACAGTGTGAATGGAGGACGTGACATCTCCGTCATATTTAGTGGTTATCAAGCTCTGCCCAAGTACATTATCACCTGTAAGTCTCAGAGTGAGTCCTCCCATCTTTAGCAAGTTATTCTAAAACAAGCCGAGGTACTTTCCTAATGAACGTACAGTATAAGAAATGGCTGTTTACATTTCTTGTTTTTCTTGAAGCTGAACATTGTAAAACTGCAGCTTGAAAAAGTATTGAGTGTTTAAGTTTGATTCTGTCTTTCTTTTTAACATATATTCTACACAGCAGCAGGAGTATTAGTGGGAAGAGCACAATCATTTTTAAATCAATGACAGATTCAGGTTTAGAAATGCACTGTCTTACAGCAAAAATATTACACTTTATATTTTAGTATGAGTCATCTGTTTAGCGGCGCTGCTTGACACCAAATATGCAAAAATCAATCAGTCTGTTCTACCGATGATTATATACTGACATCAAACTGACTTAATTTTGTTTAGAGGAAGACTGTTACATAATCCCTCATATGACAGGTGAAAAGCTTTGGTTGGTGGTAACAGATGTACTTTACAGCACTGCTACAAATACAGGATTATAATCCAATTGTAAAATCCATGATAAAAGGGAAACTGATAATATTGAGACAGAACATGAGGGCAGATATAATGTGCCTGATATCAAAATAAAAATGTAAATAAGCTTGATTCATTGTCTTTTTTTCTGTTTTTTTTTTAGATAGTTTGTTTTGTTGTCTAATTTTAAGTCAGGACATCACTTTCAGAGAACATGGACATAAATCACGTCTGTCCAATTTTCATTTAAGGATCCAACAAAACCTGATCAGCTACATGGATTTAATGAAATTAAATACACATTTCACAAACATGTACCATAACAGTAAACAAAATAGAATACATGTATAAACATAAATCTTTTATACAGGACATATAAAAGACATAAATTTAAACTTCATAGTCTTTATGATACAGTAGCACAACTCTGTTGGGCATGAAAGTTTATCTCTGACCTTGGAGAGTGTTGAGCTGCGCCTCACGGTCATCAGCAGATGCCAGTTGCCACGGAGACCTTAACAACATGTGGAGCTTGAATTGGGTTTTTCTTTTATTGTAACTGGTGAAAACAAAACTATAAAACATGTTTTCAGCAGTATTCAATAAACAGTGAACGCCTGTTTTCAACTTGTAAACATTTGAGATATACTAGAGAAATGTTCCATCTTTAATTTGTTTCCACTGCTTAATAAAAAAACGTTGCGCTCATATTCGGTTTAACCACCACATTTTGGCTTTTACATAAAAAAGAGACTGATGATTTGACAGCAACAGGATCCCTAAGGACGACAGAGATTCTCCAGAGTATGATCTGAGAGTGATGAATTTCAGCTGCGTTTATGATTCATTACTGGCAATAATGTCACATCTGAATGATTGTCTATGAAACTGTAACATCCATTAAACTCTAAGGATGTTTGACACATCTACAGCAGTCTGCGAAAAGCTAACAACAAATCACCTGGCTGAACCAATCAAAACAAAGACCATTTAACGCGTCGACATGGGACTAAACAAAGACCACGCCTGAGCGGTGTACGCTGGAATGATGCTACATTCAAGGAATAATCCTATTCCCTGGTCTTAAATCCTCCTCCTGCACATTACTGAAAAATACACGAAGCGCAGGGAGAACAGGTCGAGTCTGGGCTTAACTGAGCCTCATTATGTGTAAAAAAAAACAAAAAAAGACAACAGGTACAGTACTTCTGTAAGAAAA
>BRZM01000508.1:0-14344 GCA_033238685.1 Lates japonicus
GAGGTAATGAGAATAACTTCAGAGGCTAGAGTGATACATAGAGAAATGGAATAGGCTTGAGTAAAACAACTGAAAAATAATGGTTTTTGACTGAGAGCATGAAATACAAAGCTTCTCAACAGAGAGAAGGGGGAGCATGAAAGAAGGAGATAAAACAGAATGACCAAAAAAGGAAGGTTATTGCTAACACATGGTTGTTACAATATGGTTCAACACTTCTCACGGGAGAGGAAAGAGTGGGAGATGGAGAAATGAAGTGGTGGAGACAACATGTAGAGGAGGTGAAGAGGCAGACTGAGGAGAATAACATCTGCACAAGGAGAGAAACACATGGAGGAGGGGAGACAAAGGGTGAGACAGACAGAGAGATGACAGGAAAACAGAAAGAGAGACGGCGGGTGGGTGGGGATGGAATGGGGAAGAGGAGATAAAAGGTTTGTGAATACTGCTGTCGTCACCCTTTGGAGAGTTGGTGTCAAAGCAAAGGTCAAAAAGTATGATCAAAGGTCAAAACCCTTAAAAATCAAAGGAAAGATCAAATAGTGTATACACTCGTCCACACTTTCACTCTCTCTCTCTCTCCCTCACACACACACACACACACAAGTGCACAGACTGTGAATTCTCACCTGACAATCAAAGACACCAACAATCAAACTATCTCCTTTCTCTTTCACTGCTCAGCCCAGCTGGTGCTCTGCTCCCCTCAGGCCACCATTCCCTGGCTCCCAGGTGAGGTCAGCCCACCCTGGAGGTGGCAGTATTGTTCCAGTAAGGGTGTCTGGGCATGTCCACTTCCTACCTATTGAGATCTGAGATCTCATTCCACCTGACCCACAACCTGAAGGGACCAGCCAGGTGAGGCATGGAAGGGAGAAAGATAGACACATTGACGTGTGTGTGTGTGCTGTCTTCCACTGTCCAGTTCAGTCCTCTTTCTGTTGACTTTTTTGACATTACTGCTGCGCTGGCTTGTCACTTCTAGTGTTTGCAAGCTAGCTAAAACAGCTGAAAGTTTTAGGTACAACAAATCCTGTTATGTAACTTTGCTGAACAGCGGCAGCTAAGTTTGTGTCTTACATAAGACTCAGTCTGAAAAGTTTGCCTTTACTCTGATCCAGTGTCTTTGATGACGGACATCTGAATCACTGTGTGAAATTATCAACAAAGCTTTGTCCAGCCAGCTCCTGCTGACATAGTGCAAGAGGTGCTGAAGAATTAGATGGCAAAAGGATGAAATGGTTTCCACTGAATTAGAGTATAGTTCAAAATAAATACGCTACACATACAAAAATATAGTCCATTAATATACCTTATATAATTATCATCTATGTGGACAAAACATTTTGATATAGGGTTGAATTGAGGATGTGACTGTACATCAATTCAACCCTTCTTGAATAACCATGACCCGGATGACTGAGAATCTTCACAGACATATGGAATCTATATTTCTTTCCCTATGGGATGAATGCCTGAAATGGTTGATAGATAAGGATTTGGAAAATAGTCGAAAGAAAAGTAAGAGGTAATACTGCTTATCAGAACCAGGAAAGAAAGTTGAATATGACAACTGTTGCTGTGTGGGTTTGACTTAGCATTTTAAAATATGAATATAATTATTTATAAATATAAATAATATAAATATATGGAAAATATAATAATATGAAATATGAAAAGCACAAGCAAGAATAAAGCAAACTCATGCACTCATGGATATGTGTATAAGTCTGTGCACACACAACCACAAATACACACACATATAAAAATAATTGTTTAGAGTTTGCTAGTCATTGCACCCAGGAGAAAGTCTTTGCCTAACAATGTCAGACTTCCACAAAGCAACATTTAAATCAGATAAACAGCCTGAGAGCGAAAAAGAGATGACGGTGCATCTGAGAAATAAGGGTTTGTTAAAACACTGCACTTCTAAAAAACCTGCAAGCCTGGCTCTGTGCAAAGGTAACAAAATCTGCCTACCTGCACCTCTAAAGCTCACTAATTAACACATTATATCTCGACTGTTTAATCAGGTTTGACAGGACCTCAGCCGGACTAGCTGTCCCCCCCCATTTCCAGTCCTTATGCTAAGCTAAGCTAATTGGCTGCTGGCCTTGTATATTTATCATACACAGCCGTGGTAGTGGTATCAATTTTCTCATTAAAATCTCACCTCAAAATAATGCAATGTATGATGTGATGATTGCTGGAAATGTATCTCAAAGGTTAGCGAAGACAACATTTACACAAACAGTTACAAGAGAATTTAGGCTACTTAAAGACAAACACAGTATAACCAGTTACAGCATAAACCATATGTAAATGAATGAGGTTCAAGTATGCTCTGTGAGACATCCTCCCACCTCTGTGTATATCTGTATATTGATGAATGGTGACTTCCTTAGTATGCACTCTGTATTGATTATTGCAATTACACACTATTACAGTTCTATTATCCGCACTGACTGCCTTTAATTACACTAGAGAGCAAGAGGAAGAGTGAAGGAGGGGGGAGAAAGACACAGTGAAAGTGAGAGAGAGACACTATACAGATAGATAGATGAAGCGAGACACTGCACCAAACTAATTAAAACAGAAACTTTTTGTTTCAGCAACTTGACAGGGAATGAATCTGGCAGGGAATTAATCTGTCCGCAGGGAACACAGTGAGGAGTTATACACACACACACACACAAGGAGGTGCAGTGCAGAGTGCCGTTGCCATAGTTACTGAGTGTGGCGCCACATCATGCGGCAGAGTTAATGCAGAGGTGTGCGTTTGTGTGTGTGTGTGTGTGCGCGTGCGTGCGTGTGTGTGTGTCTTATTTAAGCTTTCATTATATCACCAACCTGACCTATTCCAACATCCTCTACACAGGCACACAAAGGTTGCAGAGATAAATCCAGAGTGTTCCTGTTGAAATAGCTAAGTCTTCACTGTTGGTAACAGCTTCCAATCTGTAGCTCTTACCCTTGAGGTGAAGCATCATTTATGCTTATTTAGTGGGTGATGACATAGTGGAAGAAAATATTTGGCAAGCAAGATAAGCACTTTGAAGTCAAGGCCTAAAGAAATTGTTCCTTTGGTTGGTTATAAATGGGGACATACTGTATATAACCTGATTGATGTATTCTTACAGCGGTAGCTAAGCCATTTATGCCTTAGTAGAGTTAGCGAGTTGCATGTATATGTGATTAGCAATGTGTGTGTGTGTGTGTCTATGATGTGAGAGCAGAGTATTTAGATCCTTTTCTCAAGTACAAAGTAGCATCAAACAGAAATATTCAAGTAAAGTACAAGCACCTTGAAACTGTGCATAAGTACAACACATAAATACAACTTAGTAGCTTTTCACCATAGTAAAAGAGCCACAGATAGAATGAAATAGAGGGATAAAGTTAGTAAGAGCAAGACAGAGAGTCCACCACATCTCAGTGGTCAGCGCTACAGTAAGTCATCCATGCTATACAGTGCCTCCAGCAGTGATCAAAACAGCAAGGTCAGCATGAATCCAAAACACATGGGACCTGTCCATTCTCATAGTCCTTCAACTACCCACTTTCTCTGTTCGAGGAAGTGTCAAAAGAGATCTACACCAAAAGAATTACTAATGCAAGCTTACAAATAATAACAGCTTTCAGTGTCAAGTGCTATCGATTCACAGTCCGTTCCTCAAACCACTCGTGCTTTCTTCAAACTGAAAAAACAGACGAGGAAGCCCAGGGACCAACAAAGACGGAGAATATAATTTCATCCCTGCAGGACGGACGTGTATGTCTGAGCTTGAAATTAGTGGGTGTGTCCCTGCTCCTCAGTCACACTGTGCACGCCACATGTGTGAGGTTAGTTACCACGTTAACAGCTGCGCCTGTAACATATTTTTATACTTTCACAGACTATTTTCTAAGTCCATTCTCAGCCTCATAACTCTCCCTGTCTCCTCCCGTCTTTTCACAAGACATTTTAAAAGGAAAACCCACAGTAAGGGAAACTAGCTGTAACTGCTGCACTGTATCTCATAACAAATTACTGTCACTTTTAAGATGGGGTATAATTGAAAGCTATTTGAAATACTGTGGCAGCTCATACGGCTCAATGATGGTTGTGTCCACCTGGTCAGGGGGCTGTGTGTCTGAAGAAGTGTGAAGGAACAGACGAGAAGGATCTGGGTAAAGAATGGATGGAGCAGTAAATTCCCACGTAAGTCTATTTGAAGAGCGTACCTGTGAGCGTAGAGCAGTTTAGGCACACCACTGACAATTCTGATTGGTTTTAAAAAAGACTCAAACAACCCAGATCATTTTTTTGAACTATCTGAGAATGAATAGCATGTTCAGCCAGAGCTTTATCCCGTGTTGGCACAGTGAAATAGAGTGCGGAAATAGCTCTGGCAATGTGAGAGTATCATTTTATTAAACTAAAGCTGACTACTGAACATGACTGAATACATTAGCTGTGTAAAGACCATCCCTTACAGTGCAAACAAGTAACATTTCAGGAGGATTTATTCTTATCTACACTACTTTTTTCCATTGTGAAAATTTCTGAGGTCACTATATTGTCTACAGAATTCACATAAAATGGCAGACAGTAAGTATAGTGCTCAATGTAGAAGAGAGAAGACAGCCCATATGCAGGATTTTATTTTGGGAATGCAAATAGTTAGATGTGTCAGTACTGTTTGTGTAAGATGACAGATCTGGATTCAGATTTTGACGTATCATTGTTTCTGTCTTTTTCTACTTAATACACAGTAGAGAGGAGGCAGAAAGGACTTGTTTCTCAGGCTGAGCAGAAACATACTAATATAGTACATCAATAATATGAATTGTAGTATAATGCAGTTTAGAGTAGCAAAATTTGGTATTGTACAATTTAGTAGAATGTAGTGTAGTACCATATAGTTCAGTATATTGTAGTATAGTATGATCACAAGATACAGTTTATCACAGTATAGTGGCCCATAGTATAGTACAATTTATGGTACCAAATTGAATAGAATAGTATAGCATGGTATATTATAGTATTGTACAGTTTAGTATACTATAGCATAGTGTAGCATGGTATAGTATAACCTAGCGTAGCATAGTATAGTATAATACTGTATGGTGTAGTATAGCATAAACTTTTTGAGTATTGTTTAAAAATGACACACTAAAACTGTTCAAAAAGACTGATGCATGTTTTAGACACACATTTCCTTGATGGGAATTACACACTTGAGTCTTGCAGTCCACTAACTGATTTAGACAGGAACATAACTGTTGAAGACCATAGTGTCATATTAGAAAGGTGATATCTGCTTAGTCAGTCAAACTGATGCAGCACTGCTTCATATTTCTGTTTTGTTTTTTTTTTAAACAAACAATTTCTGTTATTTATTACAACATCCTTTCTGGAATTAAAATATAGATTAATTCTCTTTCCCTCCATCAAGTCTAACAAATATCATGAAAAATTAATTTGTAACATTGGGCACTTCAGCTTTGTGAAAATTGATAACGTGCTTCTGCATATCTATGCTATAACAACTTTGTCCTGCAGACATAAATCTTAGATGCAAGCAAGTCCTTGTTTCACCCAGAAAATGTGCTTTCTCCCTTTTTTCTGTGGTGAAAAGTGGTGCTGTCTTGAGGAGTTATGTCTAGATGAAAGTGTGTGACATGTTTATTTTTCAGCAGCTGCTGAAGTGAAGGAAGACGAGTAGTTCAGTAGACAGAGCGGTGCGTGGTATACACACACACTCTCTATGCCGTTTTAACTTTTTTCTGGTATGGACAATGTTTTGCAAAGGTTTATGATGCATAGAATAAGAGGTAGAAATACAGATGTTGCTGTTACAGATACAGTATAACTTTACTGCAGGTGTTTCATGCAAGAGTTGCCTCACAATCATCAGAGGGCACAAAAATAATTTAGAACCGCGAAATGTACTATATACTGTTTTATCCAGTCAAAAATATGTGAGCTAATATCCTGCAGTAGCTGCTGTAGTCATTCCATGTAACACTGCATACAGGTAGGCACAAAAACACACAGTAACAGATGCAGATGCATGAAAAATACATTAATGAGCAGAGACACGTGCATGTATAAGTGTCAGGGTGAATATGATAAAACATCCAAAATGACAAGAAGCAAAGTTCCTAGAACCTTATATCTCTGTACATCACTTTCAGTGGGCTTTTGCATACCTTTAGCATGCACATAGCTACATTCAGCCCAGTGTTAATTCACACAAAGACAACATGTTAGTCCATGATAAGCTATAGTAAGGGGTGAAGACTGCAGTTTAAATAGGTTAGACCCCAGGGGCCCTAAAGACACTGTCTGGTTTCAAACTGCCAAAGAATTATGACAGGGTTGCAACATCTGCTGCCTGAGAGAAAGACAAGACAGTGATGGATGGCCAGGTGTGTTTTGTGTGAGTAGTAGAGCTGCATACACACATACAATCCAGGAAATAGAACCTGCATACTGTATGTGCGCATTCACACACACCTGCAAGCAGACTAGCTGAGGCACCGGTTAAATAAGCAATGCGCACATTTATGACGACAGATGACAATTTCAATTTACTATGAATCGCCGAAGAACGCTAGCCAAATTCACAAACATACGGATGCACAAGTATGCATGGCTGTGTGCAACACACACATGCAAACTGACAAAAACACATTAACTTGTTTGTGATGGCTCACTGTTTAATACCTGTCAACAACTTCCATATGAATGCATTTCCAGTTGAATAAATAATCCCATCAGAGGAGATAAAGATTAATGATGTATTTATCATCCGACGACAAGAGCTCTACGCTACACATAAAAGATCAGTATCTAGATGTCAATGGCAAATCCTATTTGATGAGATTATTGAACAGTAGGAAGCATAATGCCACTTCACTGTCAGGAAAATTAATGCTACATTCATAAAACATGACATGTACCACATAGTTTGTAGACGTGAATTTTTCCAAGATGAACAGATACCTCCTCTAGTCAAGAATATGTACATGTTAATATGTTAAAATATAAAGGGAACTGTTTTTTTTCAACACACTACTATACTGTATTCATCATGACTGAAAGATGTGCTATGCTCGCCAGTCTGTGTGTAAGCCTCAATCATTATGTGTGTCAACACTGTATACCTTCAGGCCAATAAGCCAATAATTCTACAATGAGGAAAAGCACAACTTTGCCTGTAATTATACTGCAGTCATCTTATATATGGTCATTAACGCCATCACTTATCATGTATACAGTATATAGTAAGTGTAAAAGATCCAAACAAGTTGTGGCATGGTTAACAGAGCACAGGAGAAGGCAAGTGCTGACAGTGAAACCTAACCTCAAGTGTTTGGCTTGGGTGTATCACATCACACAGTGGTGTTGTAGCGAGATAGTAACAAATGTGTGGTTTTGTGGTCGACTGTTAACTTTTGCAGTTACAGATATCTGATGCTCTTTTGATTTAACAGACCAAGCTTATATTTTAAGTTGCGTACTTTTACACATATATTTACGACTACTGGTCCATGTTTGCATCTCCTCCCTCTCCGACTGATGCGTTTGGGCTAGGTCTTGGAGAGGGAGCCGGGCTGGGTGCTGCAGGGGTTTTGCGCCCAGTAGGGATTGGTGGCAGGATGGGTTTGACGTTGGATCCAGGACGTCTATAAGAAGAGGGAGACACGACCGCAGCTGGTTCATTTGTGTCTGGGTGGGGGGCGTCATGGGTTTGGTCTAATGCTAGGTGGTCTGAAATGGAAATGTTGTATTTAATATAAGATATAAAAAGATATAAACACACCAACAAATCTTCAGAACTCATTATTTTACAATCAGATGTACTGTTGTGTTTTGGTGATTTACAGACAGCAAACATAGTGTTTATAAACTATAAAATAAATGACAGAACACATGAGAAACAGTGAAGAACTGTGTTAAAGCTTAAAGCATAATCAGTGTACAATAATTTACTGTTTCCCTAGACTTTGGCAGCTCAAAAATCTTCGCTCTCTTTGATTTCATATATTGACATAGAAATTCCATAAATGACAAAAAGCAAACAAACAAGCAATAATAACCTTTTGGTGTTTCCGAGGTTTGTCCCAGGCCAGAGATATCTAGCGTTTCCACTAAGCCAGACAAGGCCCCAGCAGAACTGGGCACAGACAATGCTGAGCTGGCACAAGACTCATCCGAGCTGCTTGTGAGAGGAGGATAAGATAAACCACAGACGAAAGATGAGGGAAAAGAATAGGGAGGAAGAAGGCAAAGCAGTGAGAGGTGCAAAGTTGTTGAGGGGAGCAGTGACAAAT
Source organism: Lates japonicus (assembly GCA_033238685.1). Classification (NCBI taxonomy): domain Eukaryota; kingdom Metazoa; phylum Chordata; class Actinopteri; family Centropomidae; genus Lates; species Lates japonicus. The sequence goes on from BRZM01000508.1 coordinate 8,323, forward strand.
GTGGGAAAACCACAAAAGGGTGAAGAGCTTCTGCAAGAGGAAACTTTGGCATAATGTGGTTCTGGGAATGTTACCATCATACTGGGAACTGGATCAATGTCCCTCTTGGTGTTCTGAGTATTTTCATGATTGTACAAACCAGAGCTGAGAATATGTATTGTGCCACAATGTCAGTAATTTGGGGATGATTATTGGTACTCAATAAACAAACACGTACAGGTTTTTATTATTTGTTTTACTCATCTAGACTATTCTGTGAAGCTACACACACGAGCACACAAGCACACAAACACACACATATAACAAAATCCCATTGAAGAACTACATCAGGATCTTATGCTGAAATATACAAGATAGAGACACACAAGTAAAGACACATCCCAGTGACAGATGTCTGGAATCCACTACAGAAATACTAAAGGGCTGAGTAATGCGGAAACACTGGGGGCATGTATCACTCAGACTGTGCTGACACCAACCTGAGGATTTTCAACAAGTTTTGGGAAACTTGCCTTCTCAGAACATGATCCCACAGGAAACAAATTAATTTTGAGTGAGCACTTGCTATATATCTGCATGTATGTTAAATGTCTTCTTTTGAGAAAAAGCAGCGAAATAAAATGCTGCTAATTTTTACAGGCGAGAGAAAGCTGTGTGTGCTGTTGCATGCACAACACACACACATTACCACACATACTATGTCAATGTATGACCAATTAAATCCATATTTTAGTTTACTGAGTATAAGTGTGCAGAGAGTCAAAAAGTAGCAAGCGCAGGAAAATCTGGATTCATGAGTGGGTGTCTAAGCTAGTAAGTGACTATACATGTGTGTGGGATGTATGCTCAGATTTGTCCCCACATGGCTTGTACCAGTAAAATGTGCTCTATAAAAGTGAACATATGTTGTAAAAACAGACCTAGGGAGAAAAGAATACTACCATAAAAGCAGTTTCCTGCTTTTAAATCTTCAGCTTGAGATTGTTTTTTATGAAACCACAAAACTTCCTCTGGATTGTCTCACCTCATCATAAATCAAAAAGCTACTATTATGAATTTAGAAACCATTCACAGAGTGAAATCTTATACACCTTTGAAGTATGTCTATGTATCTGTCATTCTCATAACATCTGTCTCATAGCATGTGTGTGTGTGTGCGCGTGTTCTTACCTGCTGTCCTCATTAAAATGCGTACCAGGATCATGATTCTGTAGTGATGATGGTGCTGTTCGAGGAGAGCTGAGATCAACAGAAAATACAACTAAATTCAATAATTCTTCTTCTTCACCAGTATAAATCATAGAGAAAAGCAATTTCACACATCAGCACACCCTTACTGAATAAAACATGCAAACTGCTCAGTCTTTTTTTCATCTATATTTATGGCTGAAGAGGTGACAGGTGTATTTTAGGACAACTGAATGGAGAGGAGCTACTACAAGCCCATCTCTATTAACAACAGTTCAATTACATATTTAGCACTGCCACTTCACCTCAAGGTCAAACAACAAGCCAAACAGGCCATCAAAACACAGCGCGGTGACAAGTGGCCCAAATTAACTAATTTAGCCTAGCTGAGAGTGCCTAATTGAAATTAAGCACTGGAGTGCAGTGGAGTGCATGTTTATAATGAACCTTTGAAGAGCTGGCTGTGAGACCCCTGGACTCTTCCCTCACTATAGCCGCCTCTCACTCAGCTGCTCGCGCTTCCTGATGGAGGCGGCCCTGCAGAGGAGAGGCGAAGAGAAGCAGGAGGAAGAGAGGTTAAGATTAAGTACAAAGGAGACAAGGAGACACACAGGGAATTGGTAGGTGAGAAAGAGGAGAGTAAAGTTGATGGTGAGGGTGATTAAAGAGGACAAAAGGTGAAAGTGGGAAGCGGGAGCGATGATGCAATGCAGTAGTACGAGGAGAAAAGGAAAGCTAGCATCCTGTCAGAGGATTATCTTTCCATAAATTTTATGGAGTTCTGATGTCTATTTAGCATCTACTTACAGGCTTCATTACTAATACAAATTTTCTATCAGACATCTTGTAACTCACCGCTGGCTTCTGAGGCCAAGCCTGCCTGGATCTTGGTAAAATAGTTTCTGCAGGAGGGATCTGAGGGCCAAGAGCTGTGCCAGAGCAGGAGGGGTGAGTGTTCCTGATCCTGACCTCACAGGGGCAAGGGTGGCTTCTCTGGCTCATGACCTGAGGCTGAGACAGATTGCATGTCAACACTGTGTAATACTGTATATAGAACACAGTACATTTAGAGCATACATACATACAGGCACAAGATGTATATATAAGACGCATATGCACAACATAGAGACGAAGATACCACCAAATTCCAATTTATAGTTACCTTTATTCTAAATTAAAGTAGCCCATTAGTGATTTAGGTATTACAGATCCATAAAATTGATTAAAATATGCTTCAGATCTTTCCACCTAGTCTACAAGTTCGTTAAGATATCAAGTGATGTCACTTGACACTTTTTTCAGACTATAAAGCCCAGCCACAGAGGACACAATACCCCTGTGACCAGGGGTAAATTGATTGACAAGCAGTGTACAATTAGTGGAGTGCATGTTTAAACAAAAAGTAAAAACAGCAGGAGGTGCACCTGACTGCACTTGCACCTGTGCTTCTGCCAAAATTAGCCTGATGCTTGGGTGCTGAACAAACAAAATACGCACCTGTGGACAAAGGCTAGGAATGCTTTGTTGTTTCTCCTTCCTGCCCTCCAGCACAGGTACCTCCACTACCTGCCCCAGTGTCTGATAGGCTTCTTTCCCAGTCATCTAACACACACCCAAGTGCACACACACACACGCATTGCCACCACCACCACCATATAAAAAATATGGTCATGAACAGAGCCAATGCATTCCCATCAAACAGCAGCAGTCACGACCAAAGATATGGGAATGATGACCTTAGTAATGAGGTGCTAGCACGAGGCATAAAAGTGATGAGTAAATCCTGTGCTCCTGTATGTTCACTCATTAAGTAGCCAAATGTCTGAGTGCTTTTGAGGGAAATGATAAACACAGCGCATCGCCGCCACGTGTCCTTAATACATGTGGTAAATTGACCGAAAGTGCAGTGTGGCGGATTTTATGAAGTGTTACACGATCTGGCGGCCATACCAATGACACTAGGGGTCAGTCGGCCAGGGTAGGGGAGGGCATTTTAGCTTTGGCGACACTCAATGGACAACCCGCTCAAGTAACAAAGCAATACATGAGCAAGACTTCTCAATTTCCCCCAACCAACATGATATCCAAAGGTTCACATGGAGACATCAAATTATGTGTTTGAGTATTTTCTAGCTTAAAACTGATGTTTGTTGAAAGTCATTGTAAATGTTTATAACACTTGTACTGTAAATTAAACTAACTGAAAACTGATTGAATTAGCAACAGCTAAGTATTAAATTACTGTTTTACACTGTATTGTGAATGTAGATGACTGAATATATTTTAATGCCAAAATAAAATATATTCAGGACAAAGTGCTTTCTTGCCGTATCACAGGGGATAAGATTATCAGCGAATCCTGGCCGCCGCTTGTTGGTGTTTGGCGAGAGCTCTATACGGACACCGCCATGTCAATCTGTGCTGGGTGTAGAGATCTCGGCCAGGTGGTCTATGTACTCCAATTTGGGTGGGATGAGAAGGATGTATCGAGGCCTCGGCGCTGTTCTTCAGATCTAACACACCCTGGCGGGGATAGATGAGCAGTCACTTCTGTTACAAAGCAGGCTTGATATTCTTTATTCAAACTTTTAAATTTACTTTAATTGTATAACACACAGCCACTTGGGGTTACGCTAAGGCGATTGTGGGGGTGGGTTGGTAACAAGAGCACAGAAATTAAGTTTCTTTCAGATGATAAGGTTTCTGAGGATGGTTTGTTTATGCCACTGAATGAACTAATCAGTTCACCCAAATTATTCAAAACATATAAATACATTTTCACATTTATTGTAAATACAATAGCCGTACAACTGCAGACCTTTTAAGGTGTTTAGTGCTGTTTGTGACCCTGTGGAGAATGCTAATAGTTTTTTTCACTAAATGTGCTTTTTAGAAAGTGGCTCTAACATATAGTAGAGAGAGATGGCACGTTATCTATATATGTTGCCGTTTTTTCGGACCCTCTGTTCCCACTGGGCGCGTCCACCACTCCTGATGGACCACTATTATTATCCCACATGATGCTGAGGCTACCTCATACACATGATTTTCCATATGGCTACCTCCAGCTCCATATGCACACAGCAGGCCAGTCCTCTGCCACGCCCTCTATGGCATCTCTGGTCAGACCACAGCTGTGACCCCATAATGCATATAGTCTGGATAAATTACCCTAAAAAGGGAATTGCTGTAATAAGGAGAATGAGAGACATTTTAGTGCTCAACTTTATTGCCCCGCTATTCATCGGGCAAGTTAAGGATGATCAGAACATTTATGAGCTATTCATCAAATTCAAAGTGACATACTTGACACACACACAAACTCAGCATGTTCTGTCAAGATTAACAACCCAGTCATTCTACCTGTGAATTGGAATCTTTGACCTGGTGGTCAGGCAAATCTCCTCTTGTTACTTAAACACTTACCTTCTGACTTTGTCTGCCGGGCCTTTAGGCAGTTATTATTTGCACAGCAGAGTTTATAACTCTCAACAACTGATGGACAAATCCAATACAGTTGGTGACATTGAATAATTTTGTTTTTGGTTTTGTGTTATCGCAATCCAGAAAAATAAAATAAAACTGAAACCTCTGATTACCAAGAAAGTTGTCGCGCATGAATTTTATTGCTGCAATTTAGTAGCTGTTTGTGCTGTTTGTGCAAAATGTACTGAGATCTGTTTCTGAGGAGTGTTGTGTACCGCTTTACCAAAGCCTATTTTTACTCTTTACTGTGGTTTGCTGCATTGAAATCACAGCAACTAGAGAGCACACCTGCAAAATCAATGCTGAAACTGGCCTGTCAATTAAATGGCCACATGTGAGCCAGTAAAGGGTGTTCCAACAGACTGATAATCTGAACTTGTCAGTTTTGTATCTCTAACAAAATAGTTTTCAACCTGTCCTTTCTGCATTTTAGAATTGACAAGAAAGATCACATTATATAACAACAGTGGTGTGGGAAATCTCATTAACTGTGACACATTACATTTTATATTTTCTTTCACTAATTTATCTTATTTAAGCCAAGTCAAATAGAATTTAAGCCTCTAACGTTTTGTCGGTGTGTGCCCAACCTTTCTAAATAGGTCAATGAAAAGCACTGAACACACAATGACAGATATGACTCTTGTAATTCCACATTACCAGACTACTAGCTATTCAGATTTAATTACACAGCAAGCCTTCTATTTGTTTCAGTACACTAAAAGAGTATATTGTTCCAAGGACTGCTGATTGGGGTTAATTTGTATAAAAACAGCCACAAGAAGTGGATTCCAGAGGTTGCGATTGCATAGGATACTGACGAACAAATCTGACGGAAAAAGGACTGAAGAAAAGGAGGGCAGTTGAATACATGAGAGGCAGAGAGAAGAGAGTAAGAGCGGGAGGACAGGACAGAGAAAACCAAATAGCTAGCAATAGAAGAAATGGAAGGTAGTGAAGAATGGACAAATTCAAGTAGAGGAGGAATAGACAAGTTAATCTGATCTACTTCCTGAAGTTGGAGTAGACAAAGCTATTCAATACCAGCATCAAAGGCCTTGCTGTGTAAATCACTCCACCCCGAGCTCTCATCCTCATCCTACCTCTGGCATAACAAGCAGCTTGACAAGAGACAAGATGAAAAACAAATGTGTCCAAGACCCCAGGTTTTTCTAAAACCCCATTTGACTAAATGTGACATTTCTTAACCAAATACAAGCAATTCAATCAAAAAATGAATCCAGTAAAAATAATCATCTCATCTAATCAATTCATCAGCCAGTGAGTTGTCAATTTGAAATTTGCTGAAGGTCATTTTAAGACATAGCTTGTCGCGCGCATATTTAAT
>BRZM01000508.1:44414-91012 GCA_033238685.1 Lates japonicus
ATTTCTGTTCTTGCCAGCATGAATTTGGGGCATTAACTGACCCAGCTAGTGTCTGAAAATGCATTATTCTCCATATTCAGCCCACACCACCAAAATCAGATCAAACTAGCTTTGCAGATTGTGTAGGAATTTAATGAGCTAGATCTGACTAAGCAGACTCACAGAGGATGTCTCTCTCTCTCTGGCTCTTTTTATTCTTATTCCAAGCATTTCATGCAGGATATTGTTAAGATACTTTCGGATCAAATCGCATATTTAAACAGTTTATATTTTCCATTTAAAGAAAACATACCCCTGCTATCAAACCAGAATCCCAAAAATGTAAAGCCTGATTGAAAAGAGGATGTAAACTTTGTAAGGACCATATATTGTGAACGTAAATTTTTCATCAAGTATTTCTAATTTGATGCTACTTCATACTTCTAATTCAGCACAGAGAAATGTTGTACTGTTGTACCTTACATTATTCCACTAAATTCCTCTGACATCTATAGTTCCTCTGAAGAGTAGTATATTTTACATACAAATACATATAATCAGTGAATAAATGTGGTACTTACATAGGACTGCAGCTAATAAATATTTTCATTAGAAGCAACCACAGATCAATTCATGGGATTATTTAGTCTAGGAAATTAGCTTAAAATATCCATATGTCATTCCATATGTGATTTAGAGGATTCAACAGAGAAGGCAGCAAATCGTCATGTTTGGTGAAGGGTCTATCTGCAAAATGAGAACCGTTGTAACATGGTCTTACAGTGTTAGAGTGATAAATGTGACACTACAAAACTCTAAAATCTGAAAAGAGAAAGATAAATACCTAAACATGAATGTAGATGAACATATCCTCAGTACATTTATATATAATGGCAGGCAATATGATAGTGTTAGAGTTCATTCATCTCCCTCATTACCCATCTCCTGATGGACATGATGCTGTCATCAGGATAAATGAGCTGTGTTTGTGTGTGTGTGTGTGTGTGTGTGTGTGTGTGTGTGTGTGTGTGTGCATATGTGCATGTGTGATTACTTACAACAAGCGCCAGTGCTGAGAGCAGAGATCTGTGGCAACAAACTATTACATGTTGCTATCAGGAGCTGGGTCATGTTGCTCACCCCTTTGTGAAGGCTCATTTCTCAGTGTCACCCAGAAGCCAAACGGTCAGGCCAGAAACACTGCTCTGCAGATAGGAACTCATATGTGGAGGTAGCTCAGCTGTAGAGTCAATAGATAAACTGAGAGTGAAGCAGTTGAGGATGGAGACCACCAGTCAGCTGAAAGAACTGCATTTGAGCACCATGAGTTGGTAATGTCAAGCTCACACCTCTGGTGTCTGTGGAGATAAAACGTATACTAAATATCCACAAGCAGACTGTAACGGCCTGTAACAGGAATGATAGCTTTATAAAGCTGCTTGTCATTAACATCCAGGAGGTTTTCAAATTCAAATACAATCTGCTGATAGTTCCAGGTATCCAAAAAAAAAAAAAAGCTGTAAAAAGTTCAAGGTTTCAAGCTGAAGATGTCTCAGTTATACAGAGCTGTGACAGAAAGTATGCTCATCATCTCAGCTCCAGCGTGAGATGTCAGGTAGACTATATACCCTCAGAGAATGGCAGAAATTCTAAATGACTGAGAACTCTCATTGAACATGTAATTAAACAGGAATGTAATTTAACAGTACAGTTTCCTGGCTACACATCAGGTTGGCTTTGGGTTTGTGACATTTAATGATATTCTTAATTATATTTCAACACTGCAGAGCTGGGATCCAAATGTGTAAATCTCAGTCTTTAACCCTCTGTTTATATCCTCTGCAGCTGACAACAAATACATCTGTAGGAAATATAATCACTGGCTGGATAATCTTCAGAGGCGACAGTGTTTTTTGAATGGATAAAGTGCCAAATGAAGAGGTAGATTTACTAGTAGGTGGTTGGGGTAGATTGCTGGTACAGAGACTGGGTTGCTCATCAGCAGTCCTGTCCGGTTAAATGTAAATAAACAACAACTTTTTTCTGTATTTAACCATACATGTAACCATGAAAAGTTGGCCAATGCTGCAGTCACTCAAGTGGATACTGTAGGCCTAATACATGACTGAATATTATGGTGGAAAACAACACAGTCTGTGAACATTTGATTGATGCATTTAGTAAACTGTGTATTCGCCAAGCATACACCAACATATCCTCAATATGTTAACAAAAATAGTAACTCCAGCAGCACTATGTTTCTGCAAAACATATTTGCTGTTGCAGTTTAGATGTAATTTTTTTTTTAACGAATTTGTAGGAGACAGGGTTGCGTTTCTTGAACATGAGTTTATACTTGTGTATTTCTGAACTAAAGCTGATTTTCTCAGTGTCTGAACTTAATGAAGTGGGTCTCATCAGCTCTCTTGATATTCAGCTCTGCCAGGAGCAGAGTGACTGATGACAACCCTCAACTGTTATGTGAGATAACAAAACGTCTAAACAAGCAATCTGTTTCATTTCCTCTGCTACCTCTGTTACTCTGTGTCTCCCAGACTTGCTGCCCTCTCCTGAAGAAAAATAATGATATTACAATTAACACCACTCAGGGAGAACCCATCCACCGCAGACTAGCCAAAGCCATACACTGAAAGTTGGATTCACATCACCAAAAGCACCACATGAAAACAGTTGGTGTAAAATGGTGTTTTGTCTCTGAGCAATATAAACGCTGGATGAAGTTAAGTGAGGCACTCCAAACTGCTGGAGCTACAGTAACAAGTGGGCAGCAAAAAACACTGAAACACTTTTAGGCAATTAATGATCATAGATAATCCTTTTATCTGATTATTTATTTGAGAAAATCTGACTGAGTTGTGCCCATTAATGAAACATGAACAAACTCCTCAAATGGAAAATGTGAAGGTTTCTGATATGCTGCAATTATGCAAAACATGTTATTAGTTTTTCAACTGCAACGACATCTTACCTTTATTGACTGAGTAATGAATTACTACAGCTTAATATTTCTACACATTCTCATATCAAGGGAAAATGTGACCTGACATTTCACTGTGGCTTAGCATTTATTTTGGTACTTCGCCACAGCAACTGGGAACTGTGAGAGGTAAGAAAGACTAGTATGACATGTTATGAAATATATGTACATATATGTATATATGTATATGTGTGTGTGTGTGTGTGTGTATATATATATATATACATACATATACACCAATCAGCCACACAACGTTAAAACCACTGGGACAGTCAAGGAACACTGATCATTTCTGCTCCAACATGTTCTGCTGGGAAACCTGAGTCCTGGACATTCATCTACGTTACTTGATATGTACTACCCACCTTGCTGCAGACTAAGCACTGAAGGCAAAAAGGGGTCCAATCCAGTGCTAGCAAGGTGCACCTAATAATGGCTGTTGAGCGTGATACAGACAATGATGTATATTCACTAAACTCTTCACTGTGACCGTAGGGCTGGTATTCCTGGCTGTGACTTATAGTTTGTATTTCTCTTCCCTCAGTTTAACTTTGACCTCAAGGATTATATATTAAATTCCAGTAGATCATAAATGATTGAGGAGCATCTCACCATCTGAGAAGCTCTCATGGATCCAGCAATAAAACCCCTAACAAAATACAGTATGTATAATACATTCTATGTACGTCTCCACTAGCCAAAAGATATATAGTATAAAACGCCATGTCCCTGGGTGGGCTTAATTATACACCCCAACAAATTCAAACATCTGAATTCCGTCAGATTGAAATATCTGACTTTATGAATAATTGGGTTGGCTAGCCTGCAGGAGTGTCACTAGAACATCATTGAAAACAGGTTAAGGTCATGCTAAAAATCAAGTCATTCATTTCAATACTGTGGACTTAGAGCTATATATACAGACACGTGCAGCAGTGTAATGAGCAGTTCATTTTATACCTTTGTCTTGTTTCTCTTGAGTTTCTGTTCAAATTTAGAAGAAGCTTGACAACTTCTCTTGAATGACCAACAAGGATTCAAAGGACATACTGTATTTCACACTGAGTAACATAATCAGACCTGTGACCCTGGCTTTCATTAGCACTTGAGCTACCAGAGGTCACCATATTTAGATCAGGAGGAGAATTTGGGACAGTCGGAAAGGCCTTTGCTGTTCAGAGTTGCAATCAACAGAAGCAATGATCTGGTGAGCCAGGTCTTTTGGATATTCCTACACTAAGCAGAAGTGCTTGGGCTCTGGGGTGACTTTTTAGGCTTTGGGTATCAGTCAGGCCTTTAGCGTACATCTCAGCTAACTTCCTGTAGACAAGTCTGAGGGCCAGGGAAGCAATAAACTAGTTTGTATTAAGTGCCTGATCATGTCTGATAGTCAAAAGTGTTTGTAGCTGCTTGCATGGCCGGAGTAAAAAGTCTGCTGTTACAGAGGGGGCTGAGGTGCACAATCATTCAAATAGCTTGCACTATTGGATGTGTTTCCTCAAAGGTATTAATGAAGGTACTGTTTGGTTATACAAAAAAATGATGAATTTAGTTGTGCAAGCACTAAAAGAGCTTGAGAGCAAATTTCAAACCCTACTTACTTTCTTACCACCAAACACCTGGCCTGTTGTCTCATGAAACCAGTCCACTTCTCTGATACTGTTTCCAGAAAGCTGGGCACGATTATTGCATTGGAAAAGATGTGGGAGGAGGTTCAGATGTTCAACACCAAAAAGTTCTGTTTGAATGTTGACTTATAAGGAAAAAACTAAACCGTCTTGATTCTATAGACCAAATTCGATCTTGTGAATAACCAAATGATGTAGATTCAAATTGTCACAGTTAAAATATTCTCCTGATGATGTTTCTCTGTTTTGCTGCCTTTTGCATGTTATTTATATTACCAGTTGTGTACTGGTTGTCAACAGCTTCTATGTCCATTATAGCGTACATCAAACTGCTCTGGCCCCATCAGCAGCAGTTAGTTTAAGATTAAGATCTGGTTCAATATAAATATGAGACCCAGTGTGTACTGGAAACACCAAGAACAAACTAGAATTAATCATCTAATACACCCAGTGCAAAACAAGCTGCAGTGTGACACATGCAGTCAGCCCCACTGATGTATCTGTATTGCTAAGAATGAAAAAATACTGGTTTAAACAGAGAGGCAGAAGTAATACCACTCTGACTGTTAACTAGCCACAAACATTGTTCACTCTGTCACAAATATTTTCCAAGCAGGACATAGAATTGTTTTTCCACACAGCATGAAATTTCATACCACGAAAAGCTATCACGACTATCGGTAGTCTTCAGCAAACTCCGTTTGTCATTCTGGTTGCACAGTATTGTACGGAGTAATAACCCTGCCTGTGTCCTATTTCTGACAGTAGGCACATCCTGCGCCAAACTGATGAGTTTTCATCTCGTACTCACGCTTAGGATCAGGTTTAACTCTGTAGTCCCACAATGTGATTCATAGATTTTTTTTTTTAAATAATGAAGCCCTGAAGAAATAAATTTGAAAGATATATGTGATGTGAACCACACTATTCCTACTCAAAACAATTTGATTGTTGTTAACAAAGAGAGAGAATGTAATTTATTTTACAGGAGTTGCTTCTAGTTTGCCACTTTGGTGCGTGAATTGGGAATCTGAGACTGTTGGTCCACATTTTCACAATTAGGGAAAATATTTTGCCCTTTCCTCTGCTGCTACTCCTTCTGCGTGACATTTATATTACAAAGTGTCATGTAGGTGCTGGGGCAGTCAAATGCAGCCTCATTATATGTACATTTTTTCAAAAGGTGAACATATCATGTTGAAATGAAGCTTTCATATCGACCGGCTCTGCATTTCCACTGACTTCAGCAGCTCATTAAGATTCTGTCTTGATGAAATCAGCATCTCAGATGTATTACAGGCGCTGTTGGTGACGATCTCATCACTACACAAGGAGAACGCATAAGATTGTAATATTTTTCTTGGCAAACTGTATTTTTCCATTGCAGAGTTTCTTACGATCAGTCTTTGCTGAAAGCTGAAGTGTGACACTTGGCTTTTCTGTCCATATTTTCAGCTGAATTGGTATCTGTTACAGTAAAATATCAGCTCCTTTGCTCTAAATTTAACCAAGATAATTATTATAATAACTATGTGGGAGCTAGGTGTGTTGGGTGAATATGGACAGAAAATTCCAGTATCATGATTCAGCTTTTTAGAGAGATGGATCAATTAATTGTCTGTTGGGAAATATACTGAGAATCAAAAGCAAGTGGAGTAACTGAGGTGTACTGTATATCTAATCCCCCTTTGTTCAGCTACCCTAATTTCATCATGATGCTCTTTCCTCCGATCCATTACCCACAGATGGAAAGCAGAGTCCATATCACTTTTGGGTAATAGGTACAATGGGAATGTGTTCAAAAGTTGTAGTTGTAAGTTATGTCTGATTGAATTTGTTGCACAAAATTAAACAAAATATTCTATTTCTTTCAAATCACACTGAACATTTTAATCACAAACTGATATGATGTTGAGGCAGCTAAATCAATCACAGCATGACCCTTACCTGTTATTTAGACACATGAATTTATACCAGAACTTGTGTCCTCTGGAGGTTAATTTTGCCCTTTGTCAGTGTATTTCAGGGTAGACTAGGTCAACTTCTAAAGGTGTTGCTGTTTAGGGCAAAAATGGCCAGTGCCTGCCATCTGGTGGACAGACAGAGAGTCACAGCCAACCAGTAAATTTTTTAGAGATTTTATATAAAAAGTTATTATAAGAAATTACATTTTTGAAACTTAAGCACATGAGGTTAATGCCAAGGCAAGCCAAGATAAAAAAGGGAATAAGAAAAAAGTGTGTTTTAAAGGCAGAGCACACACAAGTTTAAATAAATGTACCTTCAATGTTTAAATGTACTTTCCACCCCTAGATTCAAGCTCCTGTTCGAAAAAAGTAGATGAGCAAGTCACTCTTTTTTACACAGTGATTTACCTTGTTATGAGCAGTTTTATCAAAATTTTCTTCCGCCTCTTGTATATATGCATGACAAGCTTTGGGTGTACTGTCCCTTTAAGACTCTCCCTCGTTCTCTCACTCGCTCTTCTTTTATGGACCCTGTCGCTTTCCGTTATTCTAGGAAGTGCTGGTACAGTGTTTGGCGTAGCACTACTGATTCACTACTGATTCAAACTAAGATATTTACTGTTTAACGTGGACTAAAATAAGGTCTAAAAATGTCTGGGGGAACCCGTTTGGAGAACGCAAACCCTGTGATTTTCCAGCGGTCGGGGGAGAGGCTGTTGACAGCGTCAGAGGAGGATGAAGACGTTCATGACCCCATCGACGACAGAGAAATATTCGATATCCTGTTGATAACTTTAACTTGCTCTTCTCTGGTTTAATCTGGTTTTTCACCTGATACATGTGTTTGAAATGTTAAACTGCATTTTAAGTAATAGGCTACTCTCGACACAAACCTCATGTTTTTGTCTTTTACGTTGCTGGCTGTTGCATCATGTCTGAGGTGACGTTACGTTTTGTTTGTTTTGTTAAGTTTTGGAAAAATGTGTTACACTGCAGATTGTGTAACTGACATGCAAGAATACCAGGTTAATTAAATGAACTCTACTGAGAGTAAATATCAGGTTATATATATTGGCATTTTATAAGGGTCATATTTTTCAGGGTATTTTGTTAAATTTCAAACATTGTACCTGGGGGATGTTTGGGATGTTTTATTAGCTGTTAATTTAAGGCTGTTCATTTACATAACTTGGGTTTTAAAAAAGCATTATATTGTTATTAGCATCTCCCATAATACATAATAATGAAAGCATACTGACTGCATTGTAGCAGGACTTGTGTTGTTTTTATTATCTTGTCTTGAATTCTTTAACTTTTAAGTTACATCTGATCAGATCCATTAACGACCCAGAGCATCCTCTGTCTCTGGAGGAACTCAATGTGGTGGAGCAAGTCAGAGTCAAGGTATGTCCCTGTAATGGTGTGTTTTGTTTAGTTACGTTTTGTGAAGAAAAAACTAATCAAAAAAGGTTTGACTTGACTTGGCAAACATTTATCCCTTCACTCTATCAGTCTGTCCCTCGGGAACCTGTCTTTAAAAACTTAAAAAAGATTTTGAAAAAGATATTAGATAGGTGAACTAACGTGCACAAACCAGCCTTTGTCAGCAAGTAGGCATTATTTACATGACTATTTATTGTCTTTGAAGAATGCTTGGGTCCTGAAAACATTATCTCACTGCAAAAAAATTACTTGATCCTTAACAAGTTAAGGGAATTTTACATAAGTACATTGCATTCAGTATGTTGTTTCTATCTTTTTGTCTTTTTACAGGTTAATGATGCAGAGAGCACTGTGGGCGTTGAGTTCACACCCACCATCCCCCACTGCAGCATGGCAACACTCATCGGTCTGTCAATCAAAGTCAAGCTGCTTCGCTCCCTGCCAGACAGGTTCAAAGTACGTTTGTGTGTGTTGGCTGTAGAGATGCATGTTTAACTTCACCTCCTTTGATTTGATTCTTAATTTATATGAACAAAATGTTACGCATGTGGCATTTCTGTGTAGCAGTGTTTTGTTTCTCTGTTCCGGTCTAAATGCAGTGTGTTTTTCTGTTTCCACTCAGATTGATGTCCACATCACTCCTGGCACTCATGCCTCAGAGGAAGCAGGTAAAAAAATATCAGGGCATTAGATAATATTTTCCATTCTCTGTAATATTTACTGCAGATATCTCCTGTTTGATTCCCTGTTTTCCTGATTATATCCTGGTCACAAAGAGCTGCATTGTTATGATAGAAAGAGTGTTCTAGTGATAATAATTGGCAAATGTGAGGAATTTCTGAAATGTTTTGTTTATGTGTTATGTGATTTCTTTCTTGTGTGGTTTTTGTTGTTGTATGTGCAGTGAACAAACAGCTGGCAGACAAAGAGAGAGTGGCAGCAGCTCTGGAGAACTCCTCGCTGCTAGAGGTGGTCAACCAGTGTCTGTCCACCAGGAGCATCTGAGCAGCAGAGTCAGCTTTGTTTTTCTGTATTCTTCTCTCAGCCTCTGATTTTTGCAGCAGAACTCCCTGAACTCTCTGCCCTCTGAACAGTCAGGCATGCTTGGCTCTTTCTTTGACAACTGAGATGCACCTGCCAAGCTGTCTTGTCTGTCCACCTGTCACCAATCTTGGCATAAATAGCTGCAACTGGTGCACACTGATGCAACAAAACAAAGTTAGGGTCGTACAGATCCAGTGTTTCCTGGATACAAGCGCAGGGAAACCCTATTCTCGGCTGTGTCTGCCTAAAGAGAATAATATATAATCTCTTTATCATCATGCAGAATGGTCTGAACAAAGCAGAGAAGTTATTCCATTTGTGATTTTTAGGGTTCCAATATGGAAAAGTGGAGAAATTCAACCAGTTAGATTCTTCATACAGGTTAATGCCTGTGTTGTATTATGAAATGCAGTCAGTCATCACTAGAGTAATATTTGGACTCGCCATCTGCTCAGAGTCTGCAGAAACAATTGTTATCTGTACATAATATTAATGCTTTTGAAATTTTATTAAAAGTCTACACATTAGTAATGAAAAAATGATGAAGATACTTGTGGTGTTTTTTCTCACTCTCAGGTATGTTTTGTACAAGAAACAAAAAAATATCATCAAACGCTAAGTCATCTTGAGTGTACCTTGTCAAGACAATATATGTATGACAATACACTTGTCTGCTGGAGACGCATATAAATTGGAAATCTGAAATGCAGACAGTCTAAAACAAAATCTTTGATTTATCTTTGCACAGGCCCAGAGCTGTTTTGAGGGAAACTGGGTTTTGGGGGAATTTAATTGAGTCACAGATCTCTGTACACAAAATTATTCATAAAAATCATAATAACATAATTTGAATTGTAATATTTTACAAGGTAGTGATTTTAGGCACATACTTTCCCTGCATACGTGCACACTTGCATAGTCTAATACAATGCAAGCACTATAATGAAGCTTTTTTTTTAATGCTATCACTTGATTCAACTTTATGGTGATTTTTTGGGCTCTAATTTAGGCTCACTTTTTCAGTCACAAAAGTCAAGTATCATACTTTTATATTGTACAGTTAAGGCTGTCCATTCACTCTTCTCAATATGTGTATACATTACTGAAGTTAACAAAAGGTTCAAAAGATTCTACCTACTTGTGGTTAAATTATGTCACAAAAATCAGACTTCCTCACCCAGTCAATGCTGTTGTTTAACACCTGTTCTGAAGATTATAACCATTTAGAAAATAAGCAGGATTGACTGCCATGATCCACCCTCATAGTAAAACTGTTTGTTATGTTTGCATCTGTCCACCAGGAGGTGCCCTTGCCCTATCTCTGCAAATTCAACTGTCTCCAGCTGTGGAGGGTGATAATGTGAAGTTTCTCTCCATCAGATCAGAGGAGGCAATCTGGCAGAAGGAACCACAGCACTGAGTTGTCCAACTTGTTTGTCCACCCACCCCCACCTCACTGAACTGACTAAACAGCTATGCTTTTCTTTGAGTCTTATTCAACCGGACAAGCTTGTCAAGATCTTATCCATATAAGGAAACTAGACTGCCACAAATGGCAGGTTGTGTCAAAGTGATGTAAGCTATACGGATACAAGGAGAGAGCATAAGTAACAGCATTCTTTATCCGAACTTTTTTCATACTGTTTACTCAGATGGTTGACTTAGAGAGGCCTAATTGTAGAAGTGCAGAACACTATACAAATAGCAGAAACTATCTTGATAAAGATGAAAGTTGCTTTGGAAAGAGGTATCTGCCAAATTAATGTCATTCAAAAAACTCTCAAAGCCTGAGAAGTCCACAATGAACACACTATTGTACAACCTATACCAAAATACAGTGGTATGAAAAAGTTTGGGCACCCCTGATAATTTTCAAGATTTTCCTTTATAAATCACTGGTTGTTCGGTTGTTCAGCAATTTCAGTTAAATATATCATATAGCAGACAAACACAGTGATATATGAAAAGTGAAATGAAGTTTATAGGATTTACAGAAAGTGTGCAATAATTCTTTAAACAAAAGTAGGCAGGTGCATAAATTTGGGCACCCCAACAGAAAAATTACATCAATATTCAGTATGTCCTCCTTTTGCAGAAATAACAGCTTCTAAACGCTTCCTATAGCTTCCAATGAGGGTCTGGATTCTGGTTGAAGGTATTTTTGACCAAAACATCTCCAGTTCAGTCAGGTTTGATGGTTTCCATGCATGGACAGCCCGCTTTAAATCACACCACAGATTTTCAATAATATTCAGGTCTGGGGACTGAGATGGCCATTCCAGAACGTTGTACTTGTTCCTCTGCATGAATGCCTTAGTAGAATTTGAGCAGTGTTTAGGGTCGTTGTCTTGTTGAAGTATCCAGCCCCGGCGCAACTTCAACTTTGTCACTGATTCTTGAACATTGTTCGCAAGAATCTGCTGATACTGACTGGAATCCATGCGACCTTCAACTTTAACAAGATTGCCAGTACCTGCTCTGGCCACACAGCCCCACAGCATGATGGAACCACCACCAAATTTTACTGTGGGTAGCAAGTGTTTGTCTTGGAATGCTGTGTTCTTCATCCACCATGCATACCGCCCCTTGTTATGTCCAAATAACTCAATTTTAGTTTCATCAGTCCACAGTACCTTATTCCAAAATGAAGCTGGTTTGTCCAAATGTGCTTTAGCATACCTCAGGCGCCTCTGTTTGTGGCATGTGCGCAGAAAAGGCTTCTTCCGCATTACTCTCCCATACAGCATCACCTTGTGCAAAGTGCGCTGAATAGTTGAACGATGCACAGTGACACCATCTGTAGCAAGATCATGTTGTAGGTCTTTGGAGCTGGTCTGTGGGTTGAGTTTGACTCTTCTCACCATCCTTCGCCTGTGCTTATCTGAGATTTTTCTTGGCCTGCCACTCCGGGCCTTTACCAGAACTGTGCCTGTGGTCACCCATTTCCTCACTATGTTTCTCACAGTGGAAACTGACAGCTTAAATCTCTGAGCGAGCTTTTTGAATCCTTCCCCTAAACCATGATGTTGAACAATCTTTGCTTTCAGGTCATTTGACAGTTGTTTTGAGGCTCCCGTGTTGGCACTCTTCAGAGAAGATGCAAAGAGGAGAACAACTTGCAATTGGCCACCTTAAATACCCTTCCTCATGATTGGCTTCACCTGTGTATGTAGGTCAAGGGTCAATGAGCTTACCAAACAAATTTTGTGTTCCAATAATTAGTGCTAAAGGTATTCAAATCAATAAAACAACAAGGGTGCCCAAATTTATGCACCTGCCTACTTTTGTTTAAAGAATTATTGCACACTTTCTGTAAATCCTATAAACTTCATTTCACTTCTCATATATCACTGTGTTTGTCTGCTATATGATATATTTAACTGAAATTGCTGATCTGAACAACCAGTGATTTATAAAGGAAAATCTTGAAAATTATCAGGGGTGCCCAAACTTTTTCATACCACTGTAATACAAGCATGAAAATGTGATTATGCAATCCCACTGTTTGCAGTCTTGACACTGATATGTTAAGTGGTGCCACTTTTGTCAAAAAGCACTTGTTTAGTGATTCTGTGGAACTGACATCAGATACATTAAGATGATCCTATTTTCAGTTCTGTGATAAAATCTGATTAAATATAGAAAAGAGTAAAAACACTTCAGTAGATCTTTTCCTAATATTGACAACACCATAGGACATCAACATATACAACATACAGTAGAGTAACACCATAGACACACCACATCACTAAACCTCCACATTAGTATCATAGACACACACACATATTTGTTGGGTGGGAAATAATTGTTGTTCCTCAGGCTAGACTAATACTGATTTTTTTTTTTTCCTCTTCTTGTTCCACATCTGGAAACATTGCATCACTACTAAAACCCCGGATAATAGCCTCAGCCAGCACAGCTGCATTAGCCGAAGCCAGAGTCATTCATAAACAGAGTTACGTCAACTAAATGTCGTCAGAGGAAGAAGAGGGACAAGAAGACAGTTTATGAGAGCAACAGAGTGTCACTTACAGAAATGTTTCAGCGACAAGCAATGATCTACTGTTTATAATAGTAGTTTCTTTAACTACCTGGAGCGGGAGGTGGCCGTAATTCAGGGCCAGACAGGGCCAGCGAGGCTCTCTACATAATGTGATGATAAATGGAAAATGTATCATAAATCTGCACCCCTGAAGTACAGTATGAGCTATGACAAGTCCCTCCTCCATCTTGTGGGCCTGGTCCTGAAGAGTGACCCTCACCCAAAATCAGATTTTAAGATTGTCATAGTTTTAAGTCATATTGTGTATCAGTTGTCATAAAGTTGTATTTTACCAAATTCTTTTCTGTGTAAAATAATTAACACTCAGAGAAACTTTGGAAGGTACTGTTATTTCATAACAGCAGAGCTGTAAGGCTTCAGCCAACAATTATTTCCATTATTAATATGGATAATATTATTTTCCTCAATAGTTACTGTAATCTAACTTAATTTAACTAACTTTAATTTGATAATGACTTAAATGATTAATCAATCATTTTAAAAAATGTTGCCATTATTTTTCTGTCAACTAATTGATTTATCATCCAATCATTTCAGCTCTAGAGTGCTGGTTGTTTTCTTCGTTCCTGAGCAAATAATGAAACTGCCATGTAATGTGGCGGTCAATAGGGCATACAAAGAGGTAAGGCTTGCTGTTGGACACAGTGTTAGATAAAGCAGATTTCTGTAAACAATAAACCTATATAGTTAATAAGTGACTAGTCTGCCAGCTTTGGTAGGTGTGGCCAACTTTATAAAACACTGTAATAAAGGGCTTCATCAGATTAACACCATACTTTCTAACCACTTTGACTAAAATGCCTTTCCACTGAGCTTTATATTATTACTCATTTAGCTCACTAAGTATCCTCCCCCACTTCCCGAAGATAGCGTTTCTCACATCAAGTTCTGTAGGAGAGATTTACTCAACCCACACTGTGTAAGGCTCTGGGTGAGGCCAGTTCAGCTAGCCTGCCTGCTCTGCCTGCCAGTCCTCTCCTCTGCAGACCCGAGGATTGGCTGCACAGCGATCCTCCACACCAACTGCAGTATCCTGACGGTCGATGGAAGATTATTAACCGTGCACAGCACCTCATATCTACAGAGGTAAGTTGAGCAAACATTATCTTAAGTTTGGTTTAAGTTTTGTGTGTTGTGTGCGGGTGTGGAAAATAGCTGAAGTGAAGCGGAAACCGTGAGACCCGAGTCCGGTTTACAAGCAAAAAGAAGTTGTCAGCTTCCAGAAAGCAGCTGGGACCGATTCCCGCAGTGATGGCGAATGAACTGAAGCGAATTGTTTATCACACCGTCCAAAGAAGTATTTAGTCGGTTACAAACGTCTTGAAAAGTGGTACAGGGCTCTGGCAGGGGCTTTGGCGACTGGCCAAGGTTTGTGCTTTCTTCCTCCCACAAATGATGGTCTATGTGTGTGTTGTATTAACTATTTTTCTTCTAAAACTCCCAGTGTTCTCACAGACTGGTCTGCTGTGAGGATGTAGCTGCTCACATACAGTCAGGCTGAACATAAGGCATGTGTTTTGAGTTGTGTAATTGCCAAGAGGGGCTGCAGAGTGAGGAGAGGCAGAGTTGAGGGAATGGACTGCAGTGTTTTCACATATTTGGGTTTTTATTTTCAAAGAGCTTTGAAGGGAGTAGGGAACAAACACACACACACATGTGCAGGAAAGGAGAAAATTCCCTTCAGCTGGACATATCATCCACATCATTAGCTGGCCTGAAGTCAGAAAGCTAAGGAAGAGGAATTTGTAGGTGTGTGAGTGTTTGTTCACAACCTGTGTGACAGAATGCTATTTGGCAGTAAGTATACACACACACACACACACACACACACACACACACTCTAAGGCCGAGCTAGCTGTAAACATTTAGTTTAAAGAACTGCTTTTAGGGCGGAGGAATTCAGAATAAACACATGTCAATATGACACTAATCTGACAGACAACAGAATAATGTAACCTTTCTCCACTCTCCTCTGCTCTGAGGTCTGTCCAGTCACTCTTATCCATACTGCTTAGCTGGTTGGACTGTTAAGTTAATTTCAGAAGTTTAAAATGAATTGATTGACTTTATTTGTATTGGATGTTGAAACCATCAACATGCTAATCTAGGGCATAAAAAATCTAGAATATTATTTTTCTGTCAACTAATTGATTTATCATCCAATCATTTCAGCTCTAGATGCTGCTTGGTTTCTTCACGCCTGAGCAGATGATGAAATTGCCATGTAATGTGGCTGTCAATAGGGGCCAATTCAGACAATTTGCACCATGTGGTAAACACAAATATACACTTGGTATAAATATTGAGGTACTACCATTATTTTTAATACATGCTTGCATTTCATTGATATACATTACATTTTGATATTAATTTGTCTATTTGATCTTATTTCTCTCTGTTTCTGCAATCATACATGCATGGGGTTTATGACTATGAGGTGTGACTGTACTGCTGCACTGACTCTTGTGTGAACTGTCACTGTTAGTTGTCAGTGTGTTCTCAGACAGACACATACATGCAAATCTGGCAAATAAAAAGATGTACTCATTAGAATAAACAAGAATGAACCACTGACATAAATCTCACAGAGCTTTGTACAGATACTATTTTATTTGCTGCTCAGTGCTGGCGCCTAAATCTGTGGAGTCAGTCCTTGTGTTCTTAAATGGGGAAATGGACGCTTTTACATGATGCCTTTTACCTGAGAGCAGTTCAAAGCACTACAATGCCTCTCATTCACACGAACACACACACACACTGATGGCTTATAAGTGAGGGTTCTTGCCTGATCGTCAGGGCATGTTGGGGTTTGATGTGTCTTGCTCAAAACCACCCCTGCCTGTACACGGCCTCTTCATTTTTAATGCAAAGAAGTCAAGTGATACATTATTTTCTGTATGTCTTGGTGAGGTTTGGAAAGCAATGTAAGATGATCTTAAGGTAAAGAAGGCCATGTTTGAAGCCTTGATTAACTGGTGACTCAGGATCATAAACAAACACAGTGGTTGTCATTTGTTCTGCCCATCAGTTCCCCAAAAGTTGTATTTTTGTGGTCAAACTAACAAAGATAAGCGGCTATTTAAACTTTTACCTCCAGACCACAGAGCAGTCCCTTTAGTAACATTACTTGGTGACCTTTCAGTGCTGCCATGTTGATGTTTCTCTGCAGACTCTGGGTTTTATGACATACATTGTGAATTGACTTCATCTAGCTCTTTTATATTAGATGCAGAAATAAGGAACCTGGACTGACTGTGTGTGTGTGCTTCTTCATACTTTGGACTGAACTCTCCTCTGTTGGCGTCACTTGGGAAGAGCAGAGGCTGTTTAAACAACTCTTGGATCCCATCCAGTTTATATTACGGTTCTTCAAAGCTAAGAATGTGTGAGGTTTTGGTCATAGTGCAGCAGAGAAAGGCACTTGTTGCTCGCTCAAGTATTTTCGGGTTGTGTTCTCATTCATGCTGTCACAGAACTAGTTTAGCTCATTGTAACTCTTGAGTTCTTGGCATTCCTAAGGAGCGCAGTGGGACGAACCCAGTGTTGGTTGGAAGTAGAGACTGGGTGAACTCTTCTCCTCCCAACTCCCCATTATACAAATTTAACCAGAGTCATCTTTTGAAATGAAGCCAGAAGTTCTAACGGACCTCTCATCATTTCCTCTGCCTTCAGAGATAATTTGTCTGATGTGAAAAAGAACTTTGCAGCATTGTTTAGCAGTGTAACTCATGTTTGTGGTGATGTTTGAGGATAGCATGAGCATTTGTTTAGCATGTGTGGGTAGTAGTAGAAGCGCCAATGCAATACCATATAACTCTCTGTAAGCATGTGATCCTGGCAGCTCTCTGTCTATCCATACTACAGAAACTCGCGGTATATTCCTTAATGTGTTGACACTGCTGGTCAAGTCATCAACATCCACAGTCAGAATTTAAACACAAATTATCAATGTGGTCAGGAAATGCCAGAGTGGTAAAAATAGTACAATTAATTATCAGATAAAAAAAAAAAAAAAACAAGATGTAAAAAAGAAAAATGATGGTGACTGTTGCTCAATTTTGCTCCTCCACCACCACCACATTGTCATAAACCATATAATATATCATTAAGGCAGCACTTACTGGCTCAGTGTGCAGTGTTGATCTAATCCAAGTTGTGTGTCTGTGTGTATTAGCTCTGTGATGGCGACCTGTCGGGGGCGCTACATTGCCCAATACATGTTGCAAGTCACAAACCTGCAACAGAAAAATGACAGAAATTAGTGAGGAAACAAATCAGATTAAACCCTGTGAGTCAATGTTGATTTCCAATATGAATTGAGTATCAGTATAATTAATATGGCACAATAAATCATCAGTTAAAAAAGCTTTAAGTACAACCAGAGGAATTCCAAATATTAAAAGACAATCAAAATACCATGTGTCTTGGCACTTGAATTAAACTCTGTCTGTTGTATATTTCAGAGTCTGTTCCACAGCTGAAGCATTTGAATGACATCCTGTGGCATCTCTTGGCCTACAATTGCATGAGTCATAAGTGGTGTGATATGCGATCTGGCGCTAAGTGACTGAGCAGCCTGCAGGCAGACACTTACTAATGTTCATGTGACTGTGAGATACAGAGGTGGAGTGGGTGGGAGGGTGAGGAGACATTCGTTCTCCCTCTGCTCTCCTCATTCTCCTGTCTTGGTTGTTTTAAGCTAACAGGTTATGTGGTGAGATGAAAACACCAAGAAACATGAACCTGATGACGTTACTTCACAAGTCAGTGAGAACACAGAGACATGCAGAACTAGTACTGATGTCAATACGTGACAAAGAGAAATAATGTAAATATTGAGACACAGCCCAGCGTCTGTTGCCCATACCAGGCTTAGCGTGATATGGCTGGAAACTGGAAAAAAAAAATAGAGGCCTGAGATTCAGTGAATATATAATGGTTCTGAGGAATGCACAGGGTGTGTGTAACAAACACAAAACAATGCTGAAATACCAGACATGGTAGATTAGAGAATCGATACCCTTTCGATATCTGCTCCTATGAAGCTCGGCCGGCGGCCGGTTAGCTTAGAGTTAGCACAAAGGCTGGAAACAGCGAACCAGGTCGAAAACAGTATTAGTATAGCACTATTAGGCAGTACTGAAATAACAATTGCTGTTTTGTTGAGATAGGAGAAAGAGTATCAGTTTTCTTATCTGGTATCCTCCAGAAAGTAAATAAGCGTATTTCCAAAATGATGCACTGTTCCTTTAAAGCTACGGAATTATTCATTGATATTCAGTATAACTTACAATTGTTTAAATCAGTATTTGGATATACTGTATTTGCGGCCTAGTTACTTTGGCTGCAGGCTAAACACTGCAACATGATGTAATATCTTGGGGAAAATGAGATGAGGCGCTTACTAAAAAAGAAAGTGCACATCAGCAAAAAGGAAAAAGCGTCACAGACAAGTGAATAATTGCAGCATGTCTGTTTCATCAAACCTGAACATTATAGTTATAATGTAAGTGTCTCTGTTACTTTGTCAAACCAACAATATTAAACAGTGTTTAAAAAAATAACATGATATCAATAGCTGTCTTGTTCCTTTTTTAAAATAATGAGGTACTATGAAGTGATCAATCAGATTTGGAAATCTTTAGCCTTTACGGAGGATGTGAGTTATGTTTAGCTTTTTGGTGGTTGTTTCATTCTCAGTCGTTACCAGTATCATTTCCAGTATCTGCAGTGATGAAAAGGCTCTTTGTAGCTTTACATGTGGACTCACTGAGTTCCTGCTATACATTTGTTTTGTGTAAAGGCTACATGCTGATTTAGCATCAGCTAACTGCAGTGGCTTCTATGGGGAACACTAGCCTTTTTTATGGTTAAGCTCAGACATGTTTTTCCCCTCACTGTAGACTGGAGCCTGGTAAAGAAAAACAGCTGAGCACAGGGGTGAAAGCCAAGGTGTCTCTTTAAGGCGCAGCTCTGGTGCTGTAAAAGAGAGACGAGGGGGAGAGTATTGAAGTGCAGCCCATGGTGGGTTGGCAGACCGCCGCTGACTGTGTTGCGAGGCAGGAAGTGTGACACTGAGAGCACAGGAAGTTGCAGCTGTGGAGCTATGCTAACCCTTTTGTCCAGCAGCATCACGGGCTGGGATCAATTCACTTTCAGTTCAACTGAAGCTATACTTCATTTGCTTTGAGTAAAAACATAGGAAAAGATTTTCCTGTAATGTTTGTTTTTCTTCATGCAAATGATGCATGAAAGCCTTCTCATGTCTCTGAAAGCATTTTGAAGAAAATCCATCTGAGGTGAATCAATTCTGAGTCCAGTCCTGGTGAACATACAGCAGCTCCAGACAGCAAAATGCTACATAAAAATGAGTATTTTACGCTCATCCCAATGTCCCAATTTCCTCAGACTTAACGTCAGAAAAATTACAAGAGACAAAGAAATTTATGCAGAAGTGCACATCTCAAAAACAAAACTGTATAACTGCAGTATACAGCTGTTTTGTCCTCTGTGATATTTGCCTGATTAGCCTAATTTCTCCACGTTTTGTCCCATTACTTGTCCTCGCTTCTCTTTCAGTATTTGCGGCTACTTCTTCCTAGTCGATTTTTACTTCTCCATCGTGTTCGTCAGTGTGCGCATGTTTTCACATTTATTACTATTACAACCAAACTAGTCACTGTTTGTCATGCAAATTAGGTGTGAACCAAGTGTGTGTGTGTGTGTGTGAGAACAATCACTCTTTTGGCCTCATGTCTCATCCATTTGACATCGTGGGTTTTTCTTTCTTCCCCTCTCACAGGATAGTCAGAGTCATCAACCATATCTTTTTGTAACAAACATTATCTCTGACATCACAGATTTTTGGCTAGATGATGCAATTTTCACAATGAGGTCCTCTGATACAAAACATTTACTGATTAAATGTGGTGTGGTACAATTATCACATTTTTAAAAAAAAGTTTATCGATATAAATTCAACATAAAACCATGCATGCACATGACAGTACTGGTGCACTACTGTGTTTACGTTAGAAAAATAAAGTGTAATATTTAATGCAAATGCTGCCGCTTGTATTTCATTTTATTTATTTGCCTCTAATCAGACCTTTTTAGATCAGAGATACGTACTGTGTCGCTAACAAAATAAAAGAACAATATAAAACAAAAGTAAAAGTCTAAACTTTTTCTGTTATTGAGTTACATTTAGAGGGTTGTGCAGCTTTGGAGGATGAAGGCACTCTCTCTATTCTAGTTTTATATTTTGTTGGACTTCTACCTAGAGGGCTGAAATGATCTCCTCATATATCAGGAATATGCTTGATTTATATGTCTCCAGCTTGTAAAGCCTTGTTGCAGACTTCATTTTAATCCAGAGCCCCACTGGGAATCCCTCCCCCAGGTGTGGAACTGAAAAAGAGGAAGTGGCGCGTGTTGTATATAAGCCCAGTGTGTGTGTGTGGAAGTGGGACTTCTCTGAATGTGCAATGTGAGACGTGAGTTTAGAGGAAGAGGAATCAAGAAGTTCTACACAGTGCAGAATGTTTTTTTTAAACATTTTTAGATGCTGCTAATCTTCCGCTTTTTTCTGTTTTCAGCTGTATGTGGCTGCTGTTCAAATTTTGCATTTTTATGAGGAATGAACTAAGGTGCTTCTTCTACTGTCTTCTGAACATACTGCTGATTCTTCTATGGACACAGATTGAGTAAGTGATTTTTTTTTCCATTGTCAGATTTTTATGTTGCAGCAGTAAAAAGAAAACAACAAGGTGTCTTTTGGTGACAAGTTAACAGAAGAGTTGAATAGGCCTAAAGCCTGTTTCTAGTTTACTGACTTTTGCAGTTATTATTTTGCCTGTTGTAGTAATGAGTAATGTATCTGCAGTTTATTGGAAGACTACATCTCAGCCTTGTTTCCTGTGTGTAGAGCGGAAATGATGAGGCAATTAATCATTTAATCAACTTACACAAAAGTATTCTTCAACTATTTTGATTATCGATTAATTGTTTAAGTAATTTATTCATTAAAGCCTGATGCACTACACTAGCTTTGAAGTCCAACTCTTATCGTGTCTACTTTTCATTACAGAGCAGTGTTTCCTTGCTCTTGTGAGTGTTTTTTAGGAGCAAGGCTCCACAGGAAGGTCAGAGGTCAAGGTCAGCTAACTGAACTGTGCCTCTCCTTTTGTCATCAACAGCATCCACTGTTCTTTATGGTAGAATTTTGGGCTGCAACTAAGTTATTTTCATCATCAGTCAGTCTGTCTGATTATTTACTCGATTTAATTGAGTTTCTCTGAATCCAAGGTCGGTAGTTTTCAGATGTCTTGATTTGTCTGACTGAAAGTTGCTAAGTGCCTTTTGACTGTCCAGAAATTCAAACTTCAGCTGTAAGTTCAAAATCACATAAGACTTAAGGAATTCAGCTAATTTGCAAAGTGGCATAAAGTCAAGGTAATGGCATTGTTATGTTTGTAGGAAGTGGTTTATGCCATTTAGGAAAGCCAGAAATAAACAGTAATGGTGGTTATATTGCATGTGTCTCAGTGCCAGGGTTTGAGGTTTGATATTTTTAGAAACGTCTGTATTATGCATGTGTGCATGAACCTCATCTAGGCTGCTAAAACATTATCAAAGTCCATATTTAAATGTCCGTAAGTCACATCTATCACAGCACATATATCTAGAGAGGAAACACAAACCCCAGACTTACAGAAATCCCTCAATTGATAAAACAAATACCCACTGGGCTTTCTAGAGAAGACATTCATCTGTTTCCATCATGAATTGTACTCAGCATTTAATTCTTTATTTGAAGAATGAGTAGAGGTAAAATTACCCTGCTGAGGCGAAGTCTAAATCAACAGCAACAGAACCACATCTGTTGCCAGATACAGCTGGTGTGTGTAGTATGTGTGTGAGCAAATGCATGTGAACACATCACAGGATGTTAGCTTAGCCACTCAGCACTGTTCCTGCACAGCCGACACATTTATTACTACCCTGGTCTGCATTCAAAATGTCTGAAATTACCTTTTCCCCAAGGCCATGTTGAAAATCAACTCAGGTTTTGATCTTTTTTATGACCAGCAGCACTTTAAATTTTTCCTGATGATCTCCAGTGGAGACAGGTTTATAAATATATTATATTTGAATGTTGTCAAATGTTGAATTTCCCAAGGTGTGTTTGATTGTCTTATTTCTTCTGGAACCTTAACATCTACTGCTGAGCCATATGAGCATTTGGGCGGAGTTGAGTGAAAAGTGATGGGAGGTTTCCACTTAATTATATACCCACTTCCACCCGCCATCACCCCTACAAAAACCACATTTCTCTACATTGAACCACAGTCTTTTTTTTAGTTTCCCTACGCAAATTGTTTATTTATTTAAAATAATTTGATATGATTAAGCTTCAGGTGCTGAATTTGATCTGATTTTTTTTTTACATTTAAATTTTTTTTATCTCTAAATCAAACCATTTTACTTGTGTGTTTTTTTTTTAATATTTCCATTCCTAAAAGTCAGACAGGCTTAAATATCTCTTTACCCTAGTTTGCACAACAGTGCAAAGCTAGGTGTTCTCTAACCTGGTGGAGGCATGGTCTGAAAAAGGCTTTGTCACTGCCTACTGTAGCAGTTGAAGGTAATTTTGATAAATGGTCTTGGTCATAAAATGAGACTTTTGCCACTGATACCACTATCTGCCCTCCCTCAGTAAGCAACAATAGAACAATTAAGTAACAACAATGATCTGGAGACACATGGAAGTTTCTGTTTTGTCATCGTAGTACTCACAATATGTATCACAGTATCACAATAATTCAGCTCCTGAATTTATCAATGTTTAATACTCAAGTTAAACATTTTTGCTGTTGAGATTCTAAATTTAATGTTTGTATGTGTGTGTGTGTGTGTGTGTGTGAGAGAGAGAGTGCAAAAACTCTAATGAGGTCATGTAGCACAGGAGGTTCAGTGGCAGGATGAAGAAGCCTTTTTATTGCCATTTGTAAACTGAAACATATGTGAGCCATATTCACTGTGTATGTATGTGTGTGTGTGTGTGTGTGTCTTGACGGTGTCTCTTCAAAGGATCCACACCCTGTAATCCCTCATATCTCCCCCTCTACTTCTCTCCCTCTGTCAAAGCAGTCATTGTGAACGCTTCAACTTCTGACTTTATCCAGAGAGAGAAAGAAGTTGCATACTGCACTTTAAATTTCAACACACAGGCCTGTTTCCTATAGCGGAAGTTGATGTGTTTCTGCATTCACTCGCAGCTACTTCAGTATTATTTGCAAATTGTGCACTAACTGATCAATTTATACTGTAAATGAGTTCAATTTGCGTGTTTCAAGTCATTACATTTTGGTGGATTTTGAAGTACATTGTACAAATTGCATTTCCAAAGGTGACTGTGGCAGCTGTCAGCCACACAAAACCAAGGAGGGGTTTTCCATCACATCTCTCATTGGCTCCTGTCTTCCTGCTGTGTTTTTTCTGCTGGTCTGCCGTTGTGTCCGTGTCATTTCATCACTACCACAGGAAATGAGTCGATGTGTTAGTCTCTATATTCTGGTTAAAACTGTGAAATCGTCTCAGTCATATTCACAGACTAAGGTAAGACTTGACAGTGTTCACTCTCAGCCCTTTCTTGAGCACCAGCGTGGTCTGCTGAAATTTCATCAATTCAGCGTAATTTAAAATGCGAATCAGTAGCCTCAACACAGAGTGATAGAAATACTTTTCCCTGCCACAGAGAGTTCTGTCATGGTGGAGGCCAAATAGAAACATCTGTAGTTGTTAAGACAGTGGAAACGTGCAGATGGGAATTTGGCTTTAAATCTTGAGATCTGCCAGCACAGCTTCTCCAGACAGTTTTTGCTGAGAAGTTCTCTTCAGTGAATTTGTTCAAGCCAAAATCCTCCCCTAACCAAGTGTCATTTGCCTAAATGAGGTATGACTAAATTCTGATGCAATTAGTCTTTTAATGCATCATTTGATTAAATTATCAACAGAAAATTACATGATTTCAAGATCATTTTGATGAATTTTACCTCAGCAAATTGTCTTTCATGAAGTTGAAATGTCAAATATTTGCTGGTTGGTTGCTTGATTCGTGATTTGTGATTATGGACTCTTGGACTGTAGGTCACATTAAGTAAGCAAAAATCAGACTGTTGTATGTGACTTGTAATGAGCATTTATCTTGATTTTACATTTACCAGGTGACAAATAAGTGAGAGGACTGTCTCCTGCACAAGCTGTGAACCCACATCTATTTATGATACTGTACTGTAATCCTCATATTCATGTTCATAATGTGTAGCCTGTGTTACAGAGGTTGTGCTAATTGCACACCTTTGCCCACTTCCTGTCACCTTAAAACCTCTCCTCCTGATCTGTACTAGCATTAGTACTAATGATGGGTAACCCACAATGTTTGACAAACATAGCTGTGTGTGGCACTGCCTGGTATGAATGGTCTGTATTAGTGGTTGCTCCGCATATAACAGAGTGCCTATTTAATCATCCATTCGTTTGTGTACTCAGACTGAAACTCGACTCAGCTGTCTTCAACCTGCTCCAACTCTGCTGTTATAGCTTTGAATCCTCACTGAGTTTTTAAATGTGACTCTCCAAAATGTGTGATGTAGGAAACACAGACTTAATTTTCCATGTACTCCAGCTTCCCCTTAATATTATTTGGCGTCT
This sequence comes from Lates japonicus, assembly GCA_033238685.1. NCBI lineage: Eukaryota > Metazoa > Chordata > Actinopteri > Centropomidae > Lates > Lates japonicus. The sequence goes on from BRZM01000508.1 coordinate 69,252, forward strand.
TAAATATTCGTCTTTAGTGCTGCCACATGCAGACATCACAGACATTCACAGTTTCCATGAAAAGCATGGCAGGTTTAAGCTCTTGATGCTGAAGCATGTGTACTGTACATGTTGTCCTGTTTATGCTTGGCTCTCACTCAGTGTTTAGGCTTATTTTTTGTGGCATTTTAAGGGCTTTTTCCCCCCGTCATGGTCCATATTGGGGAAATTAGTGACAGTCATGCAAAAGATAAGCTGAAACAGCTTATCTTTGATAAGACCTTAACTGGCCCATGAATTATCATGTCAGAGATTCTGTATTAGGGTTAGGTCAGTTTATTGATACTTTCAGTAAACATTACACATTAGTCTATGAGGGCCAAAATGAATATAATAGAGGTATGGTTGTTTATACTTATCTGCAAACAGACACAGTTTGTGCTGCTCATTGCTATCTCCTCTCAGATGGTCATCAGTCTGGGTTTCACTAGAGAATTTTATTCTATCATGATGCTCTAAATGTTTTTCTGTGTATAGAATATGTTTCAAAGGGAGACACTCAATCCTTGTGTTTTATTAGTTTTTACCAAAATTTCTCATTTATATATAGTCTTATGACAAAGAGTAACCAATGCTAGAGCCTCTACAAAGCTGCCACAGGTCTTATTTTGAGACAGAACAGCAGTGTCTATTTACAGTGTGAAACACAGAAGGTGACAGACCATGCTGGAACAAGTTAGATTAAATGGTGAAGAAAGCTGAGTGAAACTGGCAGACTGAGAAAAGAAGGCTGGTAGGGTATACATGAGTGTCAAGACTGTGCAAACAGATGAAGAAAGCAGGAGGAAGGAAGAGAAAGAAAGGTGATAAACTAATGCAGTGTGGGAGTGATGCACTGTTGAGAGAAAGAAAGCGAGAAGGAGGAGGAGAATGTCAAAATGATACGTAGCTGAGATGAAGAGGTATCATCATCCTGGCAACCGGATGGCTGCGGTGCTAGAGCCGTGTGGTGACTTCCTGTTTGTTAGCAGCATACAGGAAGTAAGAGGCCCCAAGAGGATGGTCTGACTGCGAGTGTGACTTAAAATGAAGTGAGAGGCCGAGCTGTGTGAGTATTTATGTGAGGGGAAACAGGATGATTTTGGTGTGAATTTGAATGTGCAAGCATGCATGTGAGGGAGTGAGTTTTATACCTGTTCCTCATCTTACCTCTTGTTCAACTGCCTTTTTAGGTCATGGCATTTTACCTGACCGAATTCTGTGATCTCAGTGGTTAGTTCTTGTCATCAGAGATCAAACAAGTAAAATTAATGCTATAGAACTGATACTATGGGACTTACATTCGAACTAGTTTCTGATTGACAGCTTTGTGTGTGCAGCAGACCATGCCATTTAGATGGGGAAGTGACTCTTCTCATGTCAGTAATTTGATTTGGCAGACTATTAACTAATATAGATGAGTTTCGGGGCCATGAAAAGTAGGTAGTGTTATTAGGATTGGTGTCATATATTATGCCTGCAGCGCTCTTTTGCAGGAGAGACCCTAAAAAGTAAGTCCTTTTTGAGTTTTGCACTTTAAAGCAACTCCAGAGTAAAATCATATATTGCCCCAAATATTAAGTGCATAGAATTAAAGGATAAGGTAAAGTTTTAAAGTGGACTTTGATGTGGAATCAGAATGACCAGAAAGCTGCTGCTGCATTGTTCTCTGTGAAATTAAACTTTCATGCATGTTACACCTCAGGCTACGCAAGTCTGCAACTGTTTTTTTACATCGACTGTGTTCAGTTACTTTTAAAGCTTGTCTGAAATGTGTTCCTGGCTTGTGTTATTTGGTTGATAAAATATAAGATTAAAGGTGCACTTAAAGTGAATTTTAAGCTCCAGCACCAGCAGCATTAACACAGGAGGGAAACTAGCTTCTTTCCTATGCATTGTGTAATGATAGGTATGAAAGGGATATCTCTCCTTGCAAAATCAAACTCTAGATATACAGCATGTTTTAAAGTCGTATTTTAGGGAACTTAAACCCAAGTTCCTGCTAGATGAAATATTTATTGTAAGTCTGTAACTGCATCAGCTCATTGGAGAACTGTTTTTACTGACATATTTTAAGCTTATAAATCTTTTTTGATGTGTATCTGAACTTTGAGTCTCCCCCAGATTTCATCATACTGTGAATACTTCCTACCTATTATAGGGGCAAGAAAGTCCTAATTTGTTGAACAGGATAAACATGGGTGGAGCTTAGGTGTGGTGAACACCCCAAAATAGCAGTCTGTTTTCTTTAAATGTAAATATTAAATTCTCAAACTTTTCGCCAAGATACATTTAAGGAAGTGAAAGTAAGTGTCATCACTGCTGCTTCTTGTGGACAAAGCTTACCTCTAGAGAATAGTCAAGGGTCTTCAGTCCTCAGCTGTGGGTGTAACCACTTGCTTCAAGCCATTAGTGCTTTGAACTAAATATGAGTTTCACACTAAACTCTGTGAGAAGCGCTACTTGTGAAGTTTTTTTCTCAAGAAATGTCCACCTAAGAACTTCTTATTATATGTCTGGACTGTAGGTGGAAACATGGCAGTGAAAAATCAAATAATTCTCATTACACATTCTGAATAAGAAAATGCTGAATTGCATTCATTTTTGAGTTACAAGGACCTATTTGTTTTTGCCTCAGGGACCCTAGTCTCCAGTTTAGGGAGCAATACAACTGCTAAAACATCTTGCAGTACCAGTGTGTTTGATTTCTTTTCTCTTGTTCCATTTTCTAAAATGTTTTTCTGATCTGTCCCTCAGGGTGCGGCGTCCAGTGCAAATAGAGTAAAGTGGAGAGAGGAAGATGCCAGCCCCACCTCCCCCACCACCCCCTGGGCCTCCCCCTCCTCCCACCTTAGCGCTTGTAAGTCATTCTGTCTACCTGTCTGTCCATCCGTCCACCGAGTTCTGCTGCCCTGTCCTCTTGATCGTGCTCAGCAGAGACATCTTGTGGATACATAATGTTGTGACATATTTTTTCCTGTTTGGTCTGTGTGATCGTGATTTCTGGCAGCTCACTGCCTGTTATCTATTCACAGTTTTAACTTTACATTCTGTCATGTGTGTTTCAGGCCAACACAGAGAAACCGAATCTAAACCGCTCAGAACAGCAGGGCAGGAATGCTCTGTTGTCCGATATTTCTAAAGGCACCAGATTAAAGAAAACGGTTACCAATGACCGCAGTGGGCCCATTCTGGACAGTAAGTCAAGACCTCTATGATAGCATAAGTTAGTTTGTAACCAGGTTAGTCACACTAACGGAGTCAAAACAAAAACTGTGCAGCAAAGCACATTGTAGTATATTAGTATATATTTATTCTGTGAATGAACAATTAATGTAATATTTTTTGGTAATCTTCTCAGAACCCAAAGGAGGAGGAGGAGGAGGTGGAGGAGGTGGAGGAGGTGGAGGAGGTGGAGGAGGTGGTGGAGGTGGTGGAGGAGGTTTTGGTGGCGGGGCTCCTGCTGGTTTAGGAGGCCTGTTTGCAGGAGGGATGCCAAAACTGAGATCTGCCACAAACAGAGACACCACTGGTAAAAAAATAAACTGCAATAATGATGATAATGAACAACACAGGAAGCACTTGGTCTAGTAACACTTCTGACATAGTTAATTTTGCCTTTTCACCCCTCCAGATTCAGGACCCAGCCGAGGACCTGTGCTTCCCCCAGGAGGTCGCTCAAGTGGCCCCAGCCCCTTTGGTGGCGGCTCTGCTGGCCCACCTAAACTCCCTGGAGCCCCTGGTGGTGCCCGTAGCAATGTCCCTGATCTTCCCAAGGGCCGCCCAAATTTTTCATCCAGACAAGACACTCCAGGAGGTCCCCCTCCTCCCGTACCCAACACACCTCGACCAACCCAGTCCTTCCCATCTCGTGGGGGCCCACCTCCACCGTCACTCCCCTCAGGACCCCGACCCAGCCCGGCTTCTGGGCCTCCTCCTCCCAGTGTTCCACCAGGGAGACACGGAGCTCTCCCTCCCCCACCAGGAGGCTCCTCACCTGGGCCGAGACCGGGCTTCTCCGCGCCTCCTCATCCACCCCCAAACAGTGGCCGACCCCCCTTGCCGCCAGCACCCGGAGGGAGACCCCCGCTTCCCGACGACCGACCCCCCCCTCCACCTGCTCCTATGGGAGGTCATCGGCCGTCTATGCCCCGTGACATGCCCCCTCCTCCCCCCTCTGTCAACTCCAAACCTCCTCCCTCTGTCTCTTCCTCATCCCCTCCAGCTGGGGTGGGTGGGAGAGGGGGAGGGCCCGGTCGCCCCGGTGGGAGAGGAGGCACCCCACCACTGGGTGAGGAACGAGGGGATGACCACAGCACACCTCGTCTACCCCAAAGGAACAGCTCACTCAACAGGTACTGTTCAAGGTTCATCTGTCATAGCCTGAAATCCACATCTGTTAACTGTTAATGGATGAGAAGTATTGAAGCCAGGTGTGTACACAGCATCTCCTATCAGGTATCAGACACAGAGATAACGTTTTTGATAGTTAAATCTTCTTTTGTGGCTGTGTCAAAGTTTGCATAGATTCAAATCTAATAGCTGTTCTATTCTGCTGCAGTTCACACATCATGCAAACTTCTTCTTTTTGCTTCCCTCTAAAAAGATCAGTTCCTTTTTAAAAACTTAAGTTGTTTTGCCATGCAGTATGTAAAGTACCGTTTTTTTTTTACAGCTCTGTCTGGCTGCACATTCACACACTTATGCGCATTAAGATGTGGGAACCGCTCAGTCTTATCACAGTATAATACTCTTTCCACTGAGCACACTCACTGAAGTATTAGGGAATTTCAGTGCTTTGCTCACAGGGTTAATAAATTTAGCTGTTGAGGCAGGTGATATATGGCCCGCCACATATTTCATTCTTTATTCAGCTTCAAATATACAAACAGTGTGTTCCTCAAAGCTGTAATGACATTTCATAAGCAAAGTGTTTTCATAGATTAAAATTCTGCCTCTCCTCACCAGCCACAGTCCAGCTCCGCCTCATGGCAGGACAGGCCCTCTCCCTCCCCCACCAAACGAGAGACCACCATCTCTTGGGAGGAACCAATCCTCAGCACGCACAGGTAAACAGTTTTGGTCAGTTAACTCCATATAAACCATATAAAAAAGATGTTTAGGATACAGTGTGCACGTCCTATTTGAATATACGATTCACCTCTTAAGCCACTCCTCAGCTGCTAACTTTTTATTTTTACCTCCAAAGGGCCTCTTCCTCCCCCTCCTCCCTCAAGTCGTGGTGTGGGTGGGGGCAGCGTGAGGTCATCGCCAGCTCCTTCCCCCATTGGCCGTCCAGGCCCAGATCCCCCTCGCGGCGGACCTGGCGGTAGACCTCCCCTCCCTCCGGACAGGCCGGGGACAGGAGGAGCCCCTCTTCCTCCACCACCCATGGGTAATGGCTTCCAAAACTCTCACCACAACCAGATACAGGGTGAGTAGATCCTCAACGGCGTTCGTTTGGTTAATTTGAATATTGATAGAGGAGCTTGTGGGGAAAATGGAGAGCAGAAACCAAACACAATGCAGTTTGTGGCCCAAAAAAACTTCAGTGTTTTTCAAAGACTACACTCATAGTGTATGCAAGAGAAACCTGTTGCCCTCAGTGTTGATTTTACCATGAGTTCCATTGTGATCAACCATGGCAGAGAAACCCGCTGACCTCTGATTGTGTTGTTTTTATCCCACTGAACCAAGAAAGTAAGTTTGATTTGGAAAGTGGTGGAGCCAGGTAGTGACAGGGGTCCTAAGTGTCCTGCCCAAGAAAAGACTGTCTGTTTTCAATCACATTTCCTGTAGTTCTACACAAATCCATTTCCCCTCATTCATCTTCTCTTAGATGGCACTACTCTGTGACTGACTGATGTCTGTAGCTATGCTCATGTTTGTGTCATGAGAGAACCACTGAGCTCCATTTTTCTCCATTAACAGATGAGTGGGAGTGTCGGTTCACTTTCCATCCAGTGTCAGACCTTCCTCCACCCGATCCCTACGTGCCCTTCCAGAAGACCTACCCCAGCAAGATTGTTAAGACTGACGGCAAAGGTCAGACACAGACATGCACACACATCTTGTAAACATAAAATGCTCATGTCAGTGTTGGATAAAAATATCATGTCTCCAAAATGTTGGTTTTTCAGGGCTTAAGAAAAAAATTTGTTCCCAGCTTGACCATGTGGAGTTTTTAGTTTGTCCAGTGGTCTATCTGAAGTTTTCATAAAAACCTATAGTCTCTGACTTTGCTACTTGGTTCGCACCAGAGCACATAACCCTGTACCTCAACTACATTTGATCTTCACCAAATTTCAATCACTTTTTGCATTCCTCATAACTAGGCTTTTTATAAAGATTCCTTCTTCTTTGATAAGCTATCAAACAGACAGATAAGTGAAATACTGTCCAGTTTGATTGTAAAACAGTGCCACCTGGTGGAAATAAATGTCATCTGCTCTGTAAAACTAATCAAATCACCAACTTCCCTGTGTATTTTCTTCTTTCCAGGTTCTGGTAAAAAGGAGAGAGGAGCTCCTCCTCTTCCTCCAGTACCCAGGTGAAGAAGAGGTGGCAGCCATCACAACACCTGGAACTATCCCCCCACCCCCCCTTTGCCTCTCTTCCTCTGTTGCGCTCATTCTGCTTTGAACTGTGGCATTTGGTTTGTGTATGGACATGCGACATGTAAAATGGACCTGAAGTACAGTTGACCAAGTATAAAAGGACAGACTCACAATGTGGAGTTTACATCAGGTGCCTCTGTAGCAGCAGAATGCCAAAGACCAAAGCCTGTTTCTACTCCGGTACGCTGTGTTCAGATAAAAAGATAAATAGACTTGTACCTCCGTAGGTACTAGGAAAAAATGTTTTTTTCAGGTTTACAACCATGCTGTGGGTAGAAGATGTGTTTTTGGTGGCCTGTGTTGATCTGGTTGCTGTGAATCATAAATTGCTTACAAAATAGTATTTTCAAGAACCCTGATCAACGTTGACTTTATTCTATCAGCTTCCGTTGTTTGCTTACAGTGGTTGATAGATTCCATACATTGCTTGCTAAATACAAAATTTTATCAACCAGCTTCACTTTTATTAAATAATAGAAATCCTCTCTCGGCAAATAGAGTAGCATTTGACAGGTAGCACACGTGTGTGTTTACACAGCCCAGACAGCATTAGGTAAAGCTAAATCAGCATCTTATGGCAATATTATTGTCAACATTGGAGTCCCAGGGTTATCATGCAGCAACAGTGCAGGGCTTATAATGTAACCAGTCACCTCTCTCAATTGTGTTGACAAGCTGTTTCTCTCTTTTTTTGTACCAGTGTTTCCCTTGTGCCTTTCTCTATTCAGGATTGTACTTTCAGGCTGCTTAAACGAGTTAAGGGAATTAGCCTTTTGTGCCTTAAATTATGTATGTATGTTTGTTCAGTTGGGTTTGATGACCTCTGTCAATGATGTAAATGTCAAAACAGAAGCAATACAGCCTCTCAATTGCTACATCGTCTAGAATATTTAGCGTAGCAAAGTGTCTTAATTACAGCATCAATACACAGACAGGCATGGAACCAAACTAAAAATGGCCACAGACTCTTGCCACCGCTGCATAAAAGATCAGGGGAAACGCAGGTGTTTAATTTGCCAAAGCCACACGTGCCTTCATGGTATGTGTATTTACATCTATGTGTTTCTTTTGGAACCACTGAACGGTACTTTTCATATGATTGTTAGATGTGACGTGAGCATGCGTTTAATGTTTATGATTGAGATGTTTTAAAGGACATTGTATGGGTGTGTGGTAGCATTGGTTTACAGTTGAACTGATTATTATTTTGCTTAAAAGCTGCCCTGACTTACTATGAAGGACCTGTGTATGTACCTGTATGATTCAATCAAATGGTATTGAAGGACTGTATTATTTTAAGTTATGTTTCAGAACTGTGCAGTATTACGTTTTTGCTTCACCCAGCACTGCTTTGAATGGTCTTTTGTATACAGGATGTATTATTATCATGTGTTGGTCAAAGAGACATTTTCTTTAAGACAATCATACAGAAGCAAATCTATTAACATCGATGAATAAAATGCTTTAAGATGCTTTTATGTGCTCTACCTGGGGTGATGTGCTTTTTTTGGAGTATACATTGTAAGTAATTTCATGTTCCTGCACAAAGGACGATCATGTGATTACAAACAAGGACAGTGAATTGCAGTGTCAGCATCCAGATGAAGTGACTGGTTTTGTATTATCAGATAAACAATTTGCACCATTTACATTTTTGTGCAATAAAATTGGGCAATAAATCGATACAAAAGGGTGTCATGACATATACGACATCATCTGGAATCTTGTCTATTATGATATATTTTATATGTTGTCATCTGTACAACTTGCACCAGTCTATTTGCAGGCATCAGTCATCATCCCAAACATATTGTGTGACTGGTACATTGGTGTTTTCAAGGTATTAAGCTAGGTTTTTATTTTTTTTAAGGTAAAAATACTGTGATATTTGGTTTTATTATTGTCAGTCAGTAAAGTTGTGCAATCATAAAGAAGTCCCCAAGGAGCATGTTGGGGGCTCCTGCATGATGCAACTCACATATTTTCTGGACAAAGTACCCTAGACGAAGATGTATTTGTTGCAATTATAACTCTATTACCTGCCTATCATTTTTTTCTGTCATACAATAGCTAAATTCTATTTTGGAAATATGTGAGGTTATGAACTAACTGTCTGATTTGGTACTGTTGTCTGGAGTGATGAAGTTGGAGACCCATCCTTAAATAGCTACTATAGTTTTTCAATAGACTGCACTAGGATTTAAAGTGTTATCAGAGTCTCAAATACGCCAATGTGTGCCTATGTACCAACAAAATTAGACACACAGTGCCTTTTAATTAATATTTCAATGTGTCATTTAATCTCATTTGTGTAAGTTTAAGTGGGATACTGGTGGACATGATCTTGGCATTAAAAAACATGGATGAATTTTGACTGTCTTTTTGATGACACATAAAGTTCCTTTTTAAAAAAAAACTTTCTCATTCAAGAGTGTGTTTTTTTTTTTTTATCATAATGGATGGTAGTGTGCTGTTAACAATGTTAAAAAAGGAACAAAACAGAACAAATAGCAAATAGTTTGACCTGTAGAACCTATCCATGTAATGGTGTAAGGTGTTGTCTAGCCTACTGAAGTGTTTAGACACATTAGTCATTCTTTTATCTGTCAGTTTTGGTGGCCTATCAAAATCCTGTGAAACCTCCCATCCAGCCTCAGAAATGAAGCTTGGTTATTTATTGTATGGCAGTAAAAGAGAATTACATCCTAGATTTGGGATTTGGTTACAAATAATTGTCTTATACTGTATCTGTAAGCAAAAGTCTGATTTCACAGGTATTTTGGAAGGAAGTATTGATTACATAAGGAATCACTGAGCTGTGATGGCCGAGTGGTTAAGGCGTTGGACTTGAAATCCAATGGGGTTTCCCCTCGCAGGTTCAAATCCTGCTCACAGCGTTCCTTTCCTCAGTATGATCAAGTACTGCTGGTGTCTATCAAAAGCATCTTACTGTGATGCAGAGTAACTGGGTTGGTATGTATGCAACTATGTTATGAGGCCTAAAGTAGGCATTAAAAGATACTATGAACGTATTTAACCAGTGAATGAAAACCATGATCCAATTCCTCTGGTATTCACCCTCTAGTTGTTATGCTGCTGTAAAACACAGCTTTTAGCTCCAAAGATTTAATCATTCTCCTCATCACATGAACGCAGCACCACAGCACGTTTTCATCCAACCACAGTTGGGGTTTGAAGTGTATCTTGGCGCTGATTGGCTGAGTCGTCTGTCAGTTATTTTTCAGGGCGTTGCCACTCTCGGCAGCTGTCAGATTCAGGAGCCACTCACCCAAACGACGAAAACACGGGCTTGCTCACCTAGCAAGTCAGATGAATGTCGCGTATTGGAGATGGTCTTCTAAGTAACATAGGTAAGCAATATAATTTCCAGTCAAATTATTTTAAATAATGTATTCGTGCCAGATGTGGCAGATACAGCTTATCCCTTCCTGCAGTTTAACTAACGGTATGTATTCTCTGATGTTTTTAGCATGCACCTAGCTTGCGCTAATGGTCAGCTGGCAGCGTCAGTGGTGCTGCCATGGAAAGTGGTTGACTTCTTAGGCTGTCTAACGTGATATAACATTAGTTTTAGTTTGTTACAGTGTCGTTAGATTGTAGAAATCTCTTGTCATTGAAAGAAGCGGGTTGACTTGACTATAGTAACTTAGCGAACGGTATGTTCATGCACAGAGGCGTAACTAGGGATTCTGGGCACCCTACCAAAAGCCCCCTTCTTTTTTATATATTAGAATAATTCCTCTTCATTTATTTTGTGTTCCCTCCAGCGGAACGACTCAGCAGTTTCCACAGTTTCTCACTCTTATTCTCTGCTCTTTATCATTAGAATGTATATTTCTATCTTGCCTGTTGTCACTCATTCCGGCCACTGCCTGTATGAATTTCACCTCTTGTCCATCTCCAGAGTGCTAATATTCCCCAGTCCATCACCATGGAGACTGCCAACAACTATATGCTGATCCATGGGAAGAACATATCCCATAATACTCTTGCAGGCTCTGCTGCTGGGCCCCACATGTCCATCGACAAACTGTTTCCAGCTCTCCTTGAATGCTTTGGCATCATATTGTGTGGCTACATAGCTGGCAGGTAGGTGTGTGTGTGTGTGTGTGTGTGCAGGTATTTTTTTCTTCAGTGTGCCCAAAAATTTTTGATGACACTTTAATGTGCAAACCCCGACCACAGGTTTTGTCTCCTTCATTGTGCAGGTTGAATGTGAAATGTTAGAGATAGCCTGTGAAAATATGAAAGCAACTGGTGAATAACCACTGTTACTTTGTGTGTGTTCATGGCTATGTCTTCCATTCTTATGTGCAGGGCTGATATCATCACAGAGAGCCAGGCAAAGGGTTTGGGGAACTTTGTGTCTAAGTTTGCACTTCCAGCTCTGCTCTTTAAAAACATGGTGCTGTTGGACTTCGGAGACGTCATCTGGGCGTTTCTGTGGAGCGTTCTGGTCGCTAAGGTTGGTCTCTTTTCCCGTATCTCTGTTTGTGTTCACACTTTTACATTATGTGTGTATACTTTCCATTTTATATCATAGTGATCTGAGAGAATTCCAGACAAAGAATGACTTGAGTTTGCTAATTTCTCTGTGGAAATTCTTAAGAATTCATGTGGTATGGCACTGCGATAGAAAACCTAACAAATAAACACAGTCTGACTTCACTGCTCCCAAACTGCTTCTAGGTGACAGTGTTCGTGCTGGTATGTGTGCTGACACTGATGGTGGCCAGTCCAGAAAGCAGGTACAGCAAGGCTGGTCTTTATGCCATCTTTGCTACACAGAGCAATGACTTTGCCTTGGGATACCCCATAGGTGAGGCACACACAGAGACACTGATGTGCACTATTCATAAAAATTGCCTGTGAAGAAAACCACTGTTTAAGACATAAAGAGTACGTGTCTCTCTCTCTGCCTCTATTATTCTAGTTGATGCTTTGTATCGGAGCACATATCCAGAATACCTCCAGTACATCTATCTAGTTGCCCCGGTCTCCCTGATGCTTCTCAATCCCATCGGCTTCGCTCTTTGTGAGGTGCAGAGGTGGAGGCAGGCCAGCCATCCAGAGCACAGCACTCTTGGCATCCTGGCAGTTGTAGTCTTACAGGTATTGTGTGTACAAGTTTTTATGGTGAATTACCAGAGCAAACATAATGATCCTGTACGCTTCAAGAGGGTCTAGGGAGGAGCCGAGGACTCAAATACTTTTTAAACTGACATGCAATTTGATAAACTTAAAGGCCCAATCTGTGCATTTTTTGCTTTCTACCACAGTGTCTCTTTGATCCCGCCTCTAGGGTTTTCCAAAGTCAGAAATGGCTTTAACACTTTTTGTCACCTCTTCAGGTGATGAAGAACCCAATAGTGTTCATGGTGATAGTGGGAATCATCTCCCATTTTGCCCTGGGCCAGCGCATCCCTGCTGTGTTGTCAGAGTTCATAGACGGCTTGGCCAATTCTTTTGGAGGGGCAGCTTTGTTTTACCTCGGCCTCACTATGGTGAGTTTAATTTAGTTCAGTCTTTTTTGAACAGTTTGAATTTTGGTAAGATAATGTAAGATAATTTAGATAAAATAATCTCTTTGTTTCTGTGGCAGGTTGGCCAGCTTAGAAAACTAACCAGAGACACTGGAGTTGCTTTGATACTCCTCATCACAGCCAAGCTGTAAGTGGGACTGGGATGGTGTGTGTATGTGACATAACACGGGGGTGGCCTTATTAATTTTTGTGCTTTTAATATATTTTTCCTGTATTTACTTATATTACAAACATGAAAGGACAGATTGGTATTTCCCATCTTTATCTTCTTTAACTACCTCCTTTCTCCAGTCTGGTGATGCCACTAGTCTGCAAAGACATGGTCGATATTCTGGACATAGGAGTGAACAGCACGAGTGCCAACCACACCAGTTTGTCCAACTTTGCTTTCTTATATGGAGTTTTTCCCACCGCACCTAGTGTGGCCATCTATGCTGGACACTACAACATGGAATTAGAGGTGGTAAGTACCGTGGATGTAGTTATCCCACTTAAAACAGTGTAAGAGCTCGGATTTATATAAAAATTTCTATTATTGATTCATTAAGTATTTGTTTTTGTTTTTGGTATACATATTCTGTAAAGGTCTCTCCATCTTTCTCTCAAGGTAACATCAGGGATGGTAATCAGTACATTTCTGTCTGCGCCGATCATGTATGTGTCTGCCTGGTTGTTAACAATCCCACTAATGGACCCCACCCCCCCTGGTGACAGAGCTTGAAAACGTTAGCTTCAACATCAGCATCGTCAGCCTTGTAGCACTCGTAAGTGTGTTTGCAGACACATCTTAAAAATTTCTCTGCTGTGGGGCAGACGATAAATAAAAAGAGTGATTTTCCAAATAGAGTAATTCAAATTTCTGGTCATGTGTCTGTGTCTTCTCTCAGGTGTGGACCATAGCGGTGATGTTGCTCAGCAGGAAATTTAACAGACTTCCTCACCTCTTTGCCTTAAATCTTTTCCTGGCTCAGGTCAGTCTCCAGTCACAGCTCAAGTAATTTAAAGCTTAAGAACATCTGATTTATTTAACATGTTCTGAATCATATTCCTCAACAGTCACCAATCCATTAGCTGTACTCGCGTATCCTTTAACGGTCACAGGTGGGCTTGAATCTATCACAGCTAATACTGGGTGAGAGGCAGGGTACACCCTGGACAGGGCACCAGTCAATCGCAGGGCTGACACACACAGACAGACAACCATTCAGACTTACATTCACACCTACAGCTAAGCTGCATGTCTATCAGCAGTCATGTTTTGTTATAGTGATATTTTGAGGTCATTTTGGTTTTCTGTCTCTATTAATATATCAGGGGAAATGTCAGTTGAACAGAGGCTACTCACATTCACTTTTCTATTCTGCCATAACTGACTGTAGTCTTCTCTTCTCCAGTTTCTGGTGTGTGTTAGTATGATCCTGTGGAACTTCTTGGTGAAACAAGAGGATAACCTGGTCGGCAAAATTCTCACCTTTGCTTTGCTTTACGGGTCTCTGTACAGCACCTACATTTGGACAGGTAAGGCTGCAAAATTAAAAAATTAAGGACCCATCCATTTTCATCAGTTAGACTACATTTGACTTTTAGTATGTACTCACTGGTGCTTGCATGTATCTGTTTTGCTCTGTTTTTCAGGCTTAATCCCTCTCTGTCTGGCTCTGACTAACAGAGATGATCTGCTGAGACTCCGACCAGGACTGTTTGTGATTTTGGGTTGGGGGTAAGTCAGCACAAGTTAATGCCACAGGACATTCTCTGAAACCTTTAAATTTTTATTGCTTTAATAATCTCTTCATTTCAAAGCAATATATTTGTATTGGAGATCATTACAAATATTTATCTATCATCTAGGCTTTCTTGACATGTTTGTTGTGTGTGTGTGTGTGTGTGTGTGTGTGTGTGTGTGTGTGTGTAGAATCCCCTTCCTCATGGTCGGGGGTCTTCTGATAACAGGAGAGAGGACTGACACTATAGACTCTGCCTTCTTCTATGGTAGAGCTCAGGTTAGAAAAATGCCTGCTGTCACTCCACATTACGTTCTGTTTTTCTCTCTGTACTGTTTACTTGTATTTTTCCTGTCTTCACTGTAATTTCTGCTGTGCTTGAGTCTATTTATTTCCCATTTAAATATTTCAAGTACACTTCTCCTTGTACTTTAAATAAATAATGCTTTATAAATCCCAGAAATCCCAAATAATGTAGTCCAGGAAATTTTATTTTGCTCTTTTCTGCTCCAGATAATCAGCACAGCAGTGGTGCTTGCAGTCAGCCTGGTGCTCGGTGCAATATCTCTGATGGGTCTCAGCCAAGGAGACAGGGAGCAGAGAGGCTACCAGGCCTTGAGCAGAGCTGCTGTAACAGGCATCAATGACGAGCTGAGGACCCCTGGTGGCTTGGAGGATCCACAACAACCACAACAGCAGACACAGATGGCAAATTCACCTGCTCGTAGCATCAACTCAGGTAGCTGGGCTCTGTGCCAGTAGCTTTGGTTTGTTCTGAGTTAGATTGAAAGCAGTCCTCTCTCTGCCTGAATAAAACAAAAGTCTAGTTGTAACTTGAATGTGTTAAAATGATTACAGAGCTTTAAAGGACAAAGATAAGCACCATTGAAATGAGTGCATAATTTTAACCAATGAATACTCACCAGATGATCTACAGTAAATATTTCTACTGTTCCTGTTCAATTGTCAGACCTCCACAGTTTCTCTCCCATCCAGACCATACCTGATATGATAGCCAGCACACAAAGGGAGCACACAAACAATGCAGGTAACAAACCTAAATTTCATCATTTTATTTTCCAATTGTGTTGAAGGCTGTTTAGTTATGAGAAATGGCAAGAAAATATCCAGAATGTGTCCTTTATTCTCCAGGCCACAGCGGGATGCTGTGTGACGGGCAGCAGCAGAGTTCTTCCTCCTCAGAGCAACCGCTAAACCTGCCGCCACCCGGGCTTCAGCCCACCGATGATAAACAAACAGTCAGACATGTTCTGCTGTGTCTGTTGCTCATTGTCAGCCTGCTAGCGGTGAGGGTAAAATACTCAATAGATGTGTGTGTATGTGTTTGAATGTGTAATTAGCAAATTAGCAGGAAGACAAAAACGTAATCAGATACTAGATAATTACTATTTTAATTACTGTAAAGATAAATGTTGTGTTGTCTGATTGGTGACTGTCTCTGTCTTTTATGTAGAACCTGTCCAGCTGTCTGTGGTGGTTGTTTAATAAAGATCCAGGAAGACTTTACCTCGAACTACAGTTCTTCTGTGCCGTGGCAAACTATGGACAGGTACCACTGAGTATACTGCGTTTATGTGCATGCATGTGTGTACATTAAATGAGCCATTATAGATTTTTCTCTTTTCTCTTTGTCCCAGGGTTTCCTGTCCTTTGGGATCTTTGGTCTGGACAGACACCTCATCATTTTGCCTTTCAAGAAGAGGTGAGATGAGTCTTCAGCAACTTGTTCAACGTGTTTTCTAGATTCCTTAATAATTCCTTAATAATAATCACATCAGAAACACAGCACTAGAACAGTGTTTGTGTGTGTGTGTTAGGTTGCTCAGCCTGTGGCAGGGCAGGGACAGTGACGATCTGAGTCCCTCAGGTGTACCAGAGGAGGTCAGGCTCACCTGTACCCAGTTTGTCCGCTACCACAAAGACCAGTGTGTACAAGACATAGTACACACACGCAGGTATGAGAACTAGTTTGTTTGTTTTTTCTATGTGTCATACAGCATGTTGTGTCTTCTCTTTTGAAGGCAC
This sequence comes from Lates japonicus, assembly GCA_033238685.1. NCBI lineage: Eukaryota > Metazoa > Chordata > Actinopteri > Centropomidae > Lates > Lates japonicus. Next base: position 85,221 of record BRZM01000508.1, read on the forward strand.
ATGTGAATATGTACAAAAGAACTTAAACTGCTTCAATTTCAAATTACTCCCCAATCTTCTGTTCCTGTTATTTTATGTTAATTTCTGTGGTAAAATAAATTCTGGCTTTATTTTTGTTGTTTTGGATCTGAACTGTGTAGCTGGGTCCCTGTGAGATGAATTCTGACTTTCATTCATCATACCTGCTGTGTTATTTTTTGTTTGCCCTTGATTTTTTGATGATTTCTCTCTGCATCCTCTTTGCATGTTATCTGCTTTTATCTTTCTCTATCCACCAACCAGTTCTATTTCTTAAAACAAATTTAAATTGAGCCATTAGCCATTCATTTACACTGTATGTTTTACATTTTTAGTAAGTTTGCAATACATGCTCCATTTTACAGATATGAATAATTATATACACGAAGCAATAGCTCTCGCTGCTGCTATTAGAAATTTCTGTTACTGCATCATCTGTGCTTCCTTATTGTGTAAATGTTGATTATGACATTTTGCCAGTTAACTACAAAACTCTACAGAAACTACTAAGATAGTTTTGCTGGATTTTTATGAGTCTTGGGTGCTTTTCTTTGCTTTCCTCTAACAAACTACCACTATTCTTTTCCCTTTTCTCCCCTCTATTAATCTTCTTCCTTTCCTTTCCCTTATTTTTTATTTATTACCTCCCTGCTTCCCTTTGCCTGCCTCTTTCCCTGTCCTCTGTTCTCCATCACCCCCTAGTGGCTCAGGGGAGAGTATCAGCGCTTCGACAGGTGAATCCTTCCTCTGATAATGACAGGTTTGGTGGAGGAGGAGGAGGAGGACTGGAGGAGGAGAGTGGGGTTTTGAGATACATCCCCTCCCATCAGCCCCAGTACCAACACACGCATCAGGCTCTTCGGGAACAACCAAACCAGGAGGCACAGAATCTGCAGCAGATTCACCAAACTCACAATCTACCTGAATTCCGCAGCCAATGTTCACTTCCACCGGAGCCTGAGACTGAACACCATGCTCACATTTCCAGCTCTGATACCCCAGAGGAGCAGATTTCCCAGCTCCAGTCTAACCAAGCTCATGACCCCGCTAATCCCTCGCCTAATCTACACTAGCATGGTCTTTGCTTCCAGCCCATCCTACCTCCCATCAGCATCCCCAGTCCCATCTTCAAAGTGTTTCTTGGGCAGTGACTTGGTGGCCTGGCTGGTTGAGCTGGCCTGTGTGGCTGGGCGGCAGCCGAGGCCCAACTGTATGGCATCTCGACTTCAGCAGGAAGAGTGTTAGATCACTTGACAGGCCTTCAAAGGCCAGCCTAGGGATGACGTTGATGGTGCTGCACCACTCGGCATAGGGAGAGGGGAGATGGTCCCAGGGCACATGAGAGAGGAAGTGAGAGGAAAGGAGGTGGAGAGAGCAAGATAGGGAGGAGGAGGAGAGGAAGAGGAGAAGGAAAAGAAAGAGAAAAGGCTATGGAAAACATGCTTGGACGCATTCAAGCAGCAACCAACATGGATGAGTGCCAAAGAGGAAGTCCCTACCGTGCAGTCTTTCTAGGAACACTAGTCACTGAGATGTAAAATGGACTTTTCTGTAGAAATGTCCTTTCTCCACAACAGTCTAGCTAATGTATGTGGACAGGTAATTCTGATACATTTATTCCACAAGATGATATTAAATGGTACGTTTGATATATGTTTTCCTTGATTGACAGTTGTCTTAGGTTATTCATGGTGGTTGCTTGCTGTCCTCAGGCTTCACCGGCTCAAATATGAAAATTTCTAGGTCCACTACTGAGAAACTTTGTTTGACGTCTTTTCATAAATCTTCATAGATGATGTGAGACATAGCACACATAAGAGCAAGAACATGAGACAAGTAAAGGATAGCATTCTCAATTCCTTTTTTTTCTGTTTCAGTTTTTTTCACTGCTCTAAACTGAGCTGGTTTTGATTATTGCTTTTTTATTTTAATTACCGAGATGTGACCAGGATCAAATCACTGTCCAAGAGGTGACAGAAAAGTGATTTTTCATCTTTTTGTCTGGATTTATGAGGGCAATGAATATTTTCAATGTGAAGGACAATAAGCTAAAGGACAAGTTGCCATTTATCAGCCTGTTGTCCGTGAAAATCATTATTATGTGAGTGCTATTGGTAGAAGAGGGATGAGAGCAGACCAGTGAACTGATCGTACTATGTTTAGCCTAGCCAGTGAGCTGGTTGGGCGTTTACCGAAAGCCAGTGGTCTTCTTTACCTGCTCATTCAGTTTTATATAATCATGTTTTCTTTTAGATTACATGGAAATCATCCTGAATCCGCCTGTTATTCTGCATTTGACATTTTGTACCGCCAGGCCCCAACCACCTGGTCTATGTTGACTACTATGACTGAGAGCAGTACAAGACTTCTGCTCAGCACTGAAACTTTTGCACTGACTGAATTATAACATTCTTCAAGTTTTTAAATTATGCAACTCACTGGATATTTATTAGAATGATGCTGCAGAAGATGATTTTTTATCTTTGCATTATGTAATTGTGTTACCGCTTGTCAATGTAAAAGATTTTTTTGGGACCGATTGCAAATAAGTGTTACAATAGATTCATTCAGCCAGGGATGAAGATTAGTAGATGCCTTTCCAGCCAAACCTGGCAATGGGCTGATTTAGAAAGCCAGCCAAGGCCAACCTGACCCGGTTATTTCTAAGTTGAACCCACAAGATGAGATTACGTTTAAACCTCAAAAAGAAGGAGCAAGCTGCTTATCTGTATGCTCACCATCCTTTTTGTCATGACGCGCTTTTTAGAGATCGATTCAGTCACAAAACAGACATAGCCTCAATTACAGTCCTCATTTTCTTGGCATAACATTCTAGCCTGTATATTGTACACTAAATCACTACTGAACTGTTTTACAAAATGATATAGCTCCCACTGAGCTTTCTATCATAGCACTGATTACACTACAGCTACTATTTGCCTGTTAAGTTGCTGTTACCAGGATACTCATGAAATTTACAGTGTTTGGTAGGGTTGCAGAAGATGGAAGATGGTGATATACATATGAGCAGAAACAAGACCATATTAATGTCAATCAAATGTTTAATTATGATATTTTTGTCATGTTGCTTGTAGTGAGACCACAGGATGAAGTAGTAAGGAGGGTCTACTTTGGCCAGATTTCCATGAAACTTAAAATATTCATTGTTCCAGAGCAAAACTTTTCATCCTTGCAGTAGTGTCCAAGAGATATTCGTTCTGCTGGATCCCTGTTCTTCATCACAAATTCCACAAAACTTATGTGTGTGCATATATTTCCAGTACCTTTATGCCTTCTGCCAGGTGATACCACATTTAGGTTCATACAATTTACATCAGGTCCTTGTGTTTACTGAGTTGTTACAAATGAGATTTTTGCGATAAGAGGCTCATTTCAGCCAGCGTGAAGGTATGTGTGTTTGTGTGCATGAACAAAATGTCTGAGTTTCTGTGTGTGATGTATGTAAAGACAGCATCATAGAGAGAACAAGAGAGATTTTAATGTGAGATGTGACGTGTGTTTTGTCTGTGTAACTGTGGATGTTTTGTTTTAAGTGTGTTGCTACGTCAGAGTCAGTGACTGTGCGACCATATGAAAGGCACAAATAAACTACTGTTTGCATCCAAAACCCTTCGTTGCACTTGTCGTTACAAACGAGGTCACAAACCATTACTATTTCTGATTGAAATTTAAAAACTGAAATAATGTCATAGTAAAGCAGGAGTAAACAGACATTACATATTTTATTATGGTTTTACATTAGTCCAAAAAAATATGCAATGTGCACAGTATGTTGATTTGGGGTATTTTAGATTTTACCCCCCAGCAGATTGGATTTGTTTTTCTTTAACTGTTTTTGGTCAAAGAAGAGGAGAACTAGAATCTCACAAAGCCTTCTTTAAAACTGAAAGCAAATATTGTCAATAAAAGCTCTTTTTTTAAATCATATTTTACAACCTGCCACTTAATGCTACACAGTGAATCTGGCACTTAGGTCTTTTCACATTTACAAACAGCAGAATCACCAAGCTCACAGAGGATGTGACAGCACTCCATAATTGTGAATTCACTACACTGGATAAATATAAGATTTGATATCCAAATGAAACATATCATCTTGAAATTAGGTGAATAATGATCATCTAAAATATACAGTTTAAGATTCAGATCTTCAAATAATCTTCTTTCATTGTCAGTCAAGACATTAGTTACAGGTTGTCCTCTCTCTCTGCTGGACGGCACCATCAGTTAGAGCAGACTAATTAGTTGCTCCTTTATGCTCATGTTTTTGACAAGAAGCTAAAACTACACTATTTTCTACAGACTTTCTGCTCTGAAAAATAAATAGTATAAATTGAGGTTTATCAAACTTCAACAGTAAATCAGTTATACTGAGCAACAGACACTAAGTGCATCACCTGTCTCAGATAAAAGCCTCTCAATCACAGGAGAAACAGGATGTGATCTTCTCATAACTATCTGCAACTAAATACTATTTAACACTAACTTAATACTGGGATGGGAAGCTGCTTTTCTTCACAGAATGATTAAGGCTTCTTTATGTATGCTAACTTCCACTGGCTTAGCACAGCATCCATATTGTATCTTACGCATTTGCTTCTTCAATGTAAAACCTCTGAGTTTAGTGAAGAGATGTGTTACTTAACCTCCACAGGTGATAGTAAGTGCTCTTGAGCAAGGTAACGGCCTTTATCTGGTAGTAGACATGTACAGACGCCTACAAAGACCCCATTGTGCTTTGGGTGCGGTTAAAGTGATAATGTGTGTGGAAAATTGTGACAGGCTGTGAAACTGTTACCAGCCTCGACACTGACATCCTTGAGTTTCTCAGTAGTCTGATTTTGCACTTTCCCTGTGCCACAGAAACCATCAAGGAAGATCACAACTGCTCTGCAGAGAGCTACTGTAAAATTCTCTGTGAATGCAGTCAGAGCTACATTAAGACACAAAAGTAAGTGCTTGGGAAAAGACAGATACACACTCAATCTCAAGACATTTAGAAAATAAATATCCAAAACACAACAGTTTTTCCAATGAAGTTCTGAACTGTATGGCTGCAAACTGCATTACTGAGTAAACATATTAAAGGAGAATAAATTATTATTGTCTAGCTAGTTAACTGGTCTGGTCTCCATAATCCAGAGTAGAATGTAAAAATCAACAAAGCGGACAAAATAAGGGGATGAGGATATCCAAAGTGTGTACAAGCCAGAACTTCTCTTACAGCAGGGCTGGCGGCTTCTTGTGCAGCTCTCCAGTGTATATTTATTACAGAGAGCAAATTACTTTTAAAGCCCTACGTGATAACTAACGTTGAGCACCCAGGACAGAAGGTCAGAATTCTGTAGAGAAACAACTGTGGAACACTAACACCTTTGTTACTGTCAATTCTGTTCATTAGTACATAAAAATAGATCACTTTAGTACAAATGAAAAGGTAATATTTACAATCAGTTATCAGGCAGCGCCTTTTAAGGCACTACTTAATCTGAGTAATCTCTCGCGACAACAGACTTCCATCAGGGTTATTGCATGATAGGCAGCCTTGGTCTGCCCCTGAGATGGACTGACAGTTTGATGTAGCAGTCAACCGTCTGTTTCATCACAATTTCACTTGAGATCACAGAGATCATTTCAGGAGAGAGAGTTTCAAAGAGAATCAAGGTGATTTCATTCCATTTTAAAGTTGATCCTTCCATCTTAGAGGAAGTCTGCTGTGTGCATAGCAGAGTGAGAGATCATAAACTTAACCC